>CM050527.1:9147500-9177500 GCA_027563665.1 Antrozous pallidus
TTTTTTTATATGGTGAAAGGAGGCTTTTGGAAAACACTGATTATAGTTCATTGTGCGCTTTTCAAATAGAATATGCAATGTATTTAAGTTCTGTTTTTTTTTAAAGCCTTGCTTATTTTGAACTTGGCTTCAAGTTCAACTTACAAACCAGCTTGTTCTATTAACTAACTTAACAACTCCAAAGACCTTTAAAAATGTGTTTCTCCCTGGCTCTTTGATCAATGTTAAACTAATTAATTTGAACAGATTAAACCCTTAAGCATTTACTCCCCTGATTTTTTGTATTTAATCACATTTCCTGAGACATCTGAAAGTACAATTACAAATTTAACATATCGGATTCTTCCAGGCAACACAACTCCTGCCGTGGCAGACTTAACAAGCGACATTATTCCCCACAATGCTATTCCTTCCGTCAGTTACTAAATCAATCTTGTAAATGCGGTATTTCAGGTTCTCTCACCCTGTTCACACAGTGTAAGTACAGGAAAGCAGCTACAAAGCAGCAGGTTGATTCTGAGAGTGGTTACAAGTCCTACACATGTAACCTCACTGGCAAGAATTCCACAGCCGTTGTTTCATTATTTCAATACTTCCTTGTGCACCTGCCCAGGATGTAGAAACTGCTCCCGCAACCAAAGTGGGGAAGATTACCACCTCAGCTGAGCAATCCCATTAAAGATGCAGGTTGCAGCCGAAACCGGTTTGGCTCAGTGGATAGAGCGTCGGCCTGCGGACTGAAAGGTCCCGGTTCGATTCCGGTTAAGGGCATGTATGGTTTGCAGGCACATCCCCAGTGGGGGGTGTGCAGGAGGCAGCTGGTCAATGTTTCTCTCTCATCAATGTTTCTAACTTTCTATCCCTCTCCCTTCCCCTCTGTAAAAAAATCAATAAAATATATATATATTTTTAAAAAGATGCAGGTTGCAAAGTTGACTGGTTTTACTTCCTGGTTTGGATACCTCTGCGCCCTGTCTCTCCTGGATTCCTTGCTTACCTGCCTCATCGCCCACTTTTTCTGGAGGGCTGTGTTGACACAGATGGAGGGGATGCGCCTACTGAGGTGGCCCCACAAGCACAGCATATAGTTCAGCAGGTTGTCCCCTTCCCAGTCCCCCCATTCACCCATGAAGTCCTCACGCCGGTGGGCGGCAAGGGAGTCCAGCGCCGCTGGCCAATGGGAGAACAGGACCTCGCCGAGAGCTTCGTTTCCTGCACGTGGATGGGAAGCTCACCCCTCCTGGCCACAGAAAAATCTGGCGACAAGAGAACGAGGCTTTGTCTCCGGATGAAGACTGTCGTCCCCACCCTGACAACCAGGAAGAGCTGCATAAGCCACAGAGTTCTAACTTGTGTGGGGCCCGTGAGGGAGCTGGGTTCACCAGGCAGCCAAGTAACCAAATGCCAAGGAGAGACCGGCCCACAGAGGCAAGGCAGTCCTCCCTCCTGGCAGAGCGTGGGGGGGGGGGGGGGTGGTGGCCAGCGAGCCAGTAAAGAGGCTACACGGAAATGTTAACTCTGACTCCGGGGGCTCAGCCTGTCCGTGGAGCAGCTGGGTCCCTGGGCACAATGAGGGTTTCGAGCTCCTTCGCCAGCCCATGCTGTGTGCTCGCAGGAAAGAGGGGGACGGGGCAGCAGAGTGCGGGGCGTCTTCTCTGTTCCTCGGGAGGGAGGGAGGTGATGGATGGCGGAGGGGACAGGCACAGAGCCCTGTGTGTGTTCCTAGACCCTGTTCTCCTGGGAAGCAGCAGCGTTTGAAAGGGCCCAGCAGGACTGCAAAGAACAATTTAGACAGCCGCCATTTTGGGCTGTGTGACTTGGCAGCCACCATGTAGGCCGTGTGATATGTAAACTTACCTGGGGGCTGCCATCTTGAAATCACAAAGACCAACCCCTCCCTTTGAATTAGCCAATCACGAAAGACTGTGCACTTGAGCTCCAATCAAGAGCAAAGGACAGGACAGGTCTCATGCATTAGGGATTATTTGCGTCACTAGCCCCAGCCATCACCCCACCAATTGGAATCGGCCAACTCATTGGTTCAAGTCTGTCCCCACCTCCCTATAAAATCATCATGCTCGGGAAATTCACGCTCTTTTGCTTCCTGCCGCCTCCTAGGTGGGTGTCGGGCGGGGGGGGGGGGGGGGGGGGCGCGGAGGGCCAAGCCCGGGCTTGTAATAAAGGTTCTATGCTATTGCATTGGATTGGCTCCCTGGTGGTCTTTGGGGATCATGAAATCTGGGCATAACACATTAGTTATGGAGGGGGAGAGTGAACCCTCTGTCCATGGCTCTGGGAGAGGAGGAGAAATGGAGCCATCTTCCTGGAGAGAAGATGGGGAAGCCTCTCCCTGCACACAGGCCAAGAGCCAGGGCTGCTGAAGAAAGGGCGAAGTACCACCCTCCACCCCTAGGGGGCACGGGAGAGCTCGTGGGTCCCGCATTCAGCACTGACATCCTAAAGTCGGCTAGGCTGGGAAGGGGTGCCTCCATGAACATGGGGCAGACACTTTGGAAGACAGGCTGAGGTTTCTTACAAAACTAAACCTACTGTTACCGTGGGACCCGGCCGCCGGCTCCTCGGTATTTACCCCGAGGAACTGAAATGCAGAAAGTCAAAAGGCATGATTAGTACAACCCTGAGCACCAGGATGGATGAATGGTGGTATCCTATGCCCAGTCCTGCCCCCCCCCCCCCACCTCCCCACCTGCAGAACCCAGGGAAACTGACTTGGGGAGGGGAGGGGGGATGGAGTGTATCTTCGTTTTATGCCTGTGTCTGCTCCCCATCACAGCCAGGAGGAGCCAGAGCCAGCCCCTCCACGCCCCCTCCCCAACCCACCCCACATTGTACCAGAAGCGGGCTTACCCTCAGGACATAATGCCAGCTGGTGCTAGTTCAGGGAATCAGCTAACTTGGGTGTGGGATGTGGGGTGTTACTCAAGTGTTTCTTATAAATAGGTAATGAATTACGGATGACGTCTCTCTCCACAGATTAAAAACAACGTTAAAGAAACTTCCGGGCCCCAGAAGGTGTGATTAACTCGCCCAGCCCTGCCCCGTGATCAGCGAGAGTGTGATCCTTGGCACCGCCCAGGCGAACGCCCAAGGCCCAAAGCCATGTGCACTGGCGCCTCCATCGGGCTCTCTGCCCCTGCTCGGTATCGTTTTCCCCGATAACCAGGCAGCCCAAGTGCAGGGTTGACTAGGGCTGGGAGGATCCTGCTTCTGACACCTGGGCTCCGCCTGCGTCCCCTCCCCACCCCCACCCCCTTTCAGGGTAATGATAGCCTGGGCGTGGGCTTGCCTGCCCAGACCTGCCAGCGGCACGCCCACCGGCGGGCCCACCGTGGGGTCAGTGCACGGGGTCATGGTCACGGCTGCTCGCTAAGGGCCTCCTGGGCCTGCGGCTTTACATAGAGCACATCTGCTTGGTCCACAGACTAGACCGTGGCTCTTCTACAAAACACCATGGCCTGGGCGGGTCTATTTTGAAGACGTGGTGTTAGAAGAAGTTTAAGTTTAAACAATTTGGCTCTCCAAAGAAATGTCAATCGTTGTACTGTTGATATTGGGCTCTGGGGACTGATGAGTTTGCCGACCACTGGCCTAGACTCCTGAGCCCATCGGAGTCGGTTAACAGAAAACCACACCCCTTCAACTGCTTTTTCAAGTTCCTGCTTGGACATCCCACCCTCACCTCAAACTCAGCGCATTGAAGGTCATTCTTAGACACGGAAGAGACTTTATAATTTTTTTTTATTGATTTCAAACAAGAAGGGAGAGGGAGAGATAGAAACATCAATGATGAGAGAGAATCGCTGATGGGCTGCCTCCTGTGCAGCCCACACGGGGATCCAGCCCGCAACCCAGACATGTGCCCTGACTGGGAATTGAACCTCGACCTCCTGGTTCAAGGTCGGCATTGAACCGCTGAGCCACGCCGGCCGGGCAGAGGAGGCTTTAGAGAGCCCTGTCTGGGGTCTCACACAGGTCCCCAGGAACTGTGAGACCACCCACATCTTCTGGGGGGAAAATTGGGCATGTGTGTATATTTCCTGTGGTTTCCATTCCAGTGACAATCAGATTGTCAAAGGGCCTCAGGAGGCCACCAGCCGCTTCTTCCCTCCTACTTCATGGAGAATACCCACATGCCCTTGACCTGTCTGCTCACCTGTCTCCACCTACGCAAGGTTAGTCCTTCCACCTGTCCCCTTCTTTCTTAAATTCCGAGATTTAAAATTTCTTTTCCCTGGTGTATGAACAGGCTTAAGCCTGTGTGGAAACAAAACAATAGTGACACTCGTCGCACCCCCGCATGACCCTGTCCTATCTCCTTGCTGCACAGTCTGCATTCTCTACCCACCTCTTCTCTCCTCCCCCAGGCATCGTCAGTGACCTGTCACCTCCCGAAACATTGTTCACTGTCGTAGCCTATCTCCTCCCCAGTGCTAAACGCACACTGCACAGAGCTGCAGGCTGGCTGAGAGATTAGAGCTGGGAGTCTATGCTCGGCCAGCCTGGCTCTGATCCCGGCCTCCCCACCTGCTAGCAGCTGTGTGACCGCCTGTCTGTGCCCGAGTTTCCTTCTCTGCAAACTGTAGGCAGTCTAATGCCTACCACAGGGGTCGCAGTGAGGGATGAAGAAGACCTGGAAGATACTTAGCACAGTGCCTGGTGTACAATAAATGCTCCGTAAAGGTGATCTGTTAGTGTCTGCCCCTGCACGTCCCAAAGGTACGGACACTCGACAAGCTATAACTGAACTCACCTTTTCCCCTTGAACTTCCTCTTCCTCCTGGGTCCCCACGTGTCCCCGAGATTGGCCTGTGGCTGCATAGGCTGCAGTAGCTCCAGCCCATTCATCAGTTCAGGTTCCTATGTCTCACTAGTCTTCTGTTTGGTCTCCCTGCTTTCACCCTTTGCTCACAAAGCCACTCCCCAGCCCCCATCAGCTCATCTTCTCTTCATAAAGGCTCTCCAGTGGCTCCCCATTGCTACCAGAAAAAGCCAAACTTCTCAGCCTGCCATAGAAGGCTCCCTGAGCTCTGGGGCCGGCCCCTCGCTTCCAGGTGGTGCCCACCCTCCACCCATCCTCGCCCTGCTTCCTCCCTCACGCTGCCCCCATGCCAGACCGCCAGCAGGTGGCCTGAGAAATCCTGTTGCTGAGACTGCCTGCCCCCCGTCCCTCTCCCCTGACACCAGTGGCATCTCATGCCTCAGGCCTGCAGCACCTCACCCCCTCTCCGTAGCCCATCCGTACTGCGCACCATCAGATACGGCTTCCCGCGCATGCTCGTCACACGCCTGTGCCCCTCTCAGGATGTTGCTCCCTCCTTATCTGCCGGATGCTCATCCTTCACGTTCTGCTGTCAGGTCAGGGCCGGGGGAGCCGGGCTGCTTCTGCAGGCTGAGGGCCCGCCCCCCTTTGCACCACCTTCCCAGCAGCCTCTGGTCTGCCACACTCAGGTATCCAGTGTCGAGGCTTTAAGTAACAGTCTCACACCAGCCTGAGCTCCTCCAGGAGGGGGCGTGCACACCCACCTCCTCCCCTGCCCACCCCCTCCCCGTCTCCTGTCCTGCCCCGTTTTCTCTTAGCACGTTACCCCTGTGCGTGTTGTCTGTTTGTCCATCTCTCCCCACTAGAATATAAACTCCATGAGGGCAGAAACATTGTCTGTTTTGATGGATCCCTACAGCTTCGAATAGTGACTGGCATATAGTAAGTGCTCGGTAAATATTGGTTGAATAAATTGTTGAATCACTGATCACTGCTCCATTGTCCAGCTTTGTATCCCTGCTGGTTAATACATCACCCAATTTGTAATAGGGACTACATATAAGCTTTTGAGTGAATGATCAGGTGTATTTATTCTGAATACATCATTGCGTTCTTAGCCTGTTTTAAACAGTTCTAACACGAGTGTTGAAGTCTAAGGTCTCTACTCATCAGCCACTGGATTTGGAATCCACTGTGTCTCAGCGTGAGCCCTGAGATGTGGTTCACTGCTCTGCCCACTACCCTTGACTGGATCCCAGACACTGTGCTCTCCACACCCTGCCCAGACTTCAAACAAATGCCACTTACCCATTTATTCAACTCCTACTTATTGAGCACTTGAGATAAGCCACTCCCTGTTCCAGCCATGGTCCTTCCCTGATGCCAGTCTGCCTCTGTCTTTCCTCCAGGCGAGGACAAGTTGACTCTGACTTGTGACTCTCTCCTTGGGCACTAATAACCCACCTTTTAATACCTCATCACTGGAAGTCTTCACCTGTAAGAAGACACTACACATGTAAAGGGCGGGAAATGGCCCTTGAAAGAACCAGCATTTTCTAACATTGCAAACATTGGGAATGACAATTTTTCTAATGGTTTTTTTGTGTGTGTGTGTTTTCGCAACTTCCCCATTTTCTTAAATAGAGTGTGGTACATAGACTATCCATCTAAACTGTATAACTCAGGGTGGCCACTAGGGACGCTGTTATTCTGTGATGGCCCAGAGTGCTGAGAGGAGTCACTGGGAAAAGGAATTCATCTTCATGCTGCCCCCTTGGCAGTGCCTGGATCTCCTGAACTCACCCCCTGCTCTTCTTTGATGTGTTTCTAGTCTTGTCAGGGTTTGGGAGTCAGATAATGCTTTTTAGAAACTAGAAGATTTGTGCAAGAATGGACCTTCCTTCCCCTGGCTGCCAGCACTGCCTTTGCTCTGGCCAGAGCCGCCTTCCCACTATGGCCCAGAGCTGCCTTTCCACCTTCCCACACTGCCTAGAGGCCCAGAGCAGCTGGGGTGGTGCGGAACACCTGCCCCACCCCCAGCCACTCAGTGCCTGCATATGCAAATTAACCCGCCATCTTTATTGGATTAACTTGCATACTCACTCCTGGTTGGCTGGTGGGTATCTTGAAGGTACGGTCAATTAGCATGCTACTCTTTTATTAGGTAGACTAGAGGCCCGTTGCACAAAGAGATTCCTGCAATAGGCTTTCCTTCCCTTGGCTTCCAGCACCAGTTTTCCTCCAGCACCTGGGACCCAGACCTTTGCTCTGGCTGGAGTCTGCCATCTTTATCTTTGCTGCAGACTCAGGCCAGAGTTTGCCTTCTTCGTCTTTGCTGTGGATTTCAGAGTCTACAGTCTTGTCTTTGCTCTGGCACTCCGCTCCTGTAGATCCCTTTGCTCCCCACCCTCCCTCTCATAGCAGGCGTCCTGCCCCGCCTGGCCACTCAGCACCTGGAGCAGCTGGGCAGCTGCCATCTTTGGCCTTCTAATTGGCATACTCACTCTGATTGGCTATGGGCATAGTGGAGGTACGGTCAATTTACATGTTTGTCTATTATTAGGTAAGATGTTTGTAAACTAGGTGTAAACAGTACCTAAGTGAGGGCACGAGGTGTTCTTTTAAATATACGGTCTATCCGCTTCAAAGCAAATATTCCAGAACAATCTGTGTTGTTGATCAGAGGCTTTTCTCACTTAACTCTTGTGTTTTTTTTTTCAGGTGTATTTATTCTGAATTCTTGATGCTGGGTAGATAGATGGTTTCTTTATAGTGTGCCCTTAGAGCACTTGCCATTTTATATATTCTCTTTTGTTGTTAAATATTTCTAACGTGCCCATATCATGACTTTTTGATTAGATTGTTCGCTGGTTCTAGGTTATTACTTTCCCAAGAGCAAGTGGTATTTTAGCCACTCATTCATTTGCTAAGTACATTTTAAAGCAACTATGCTGTAGAAGCAGGGCTATGGGGTTGGGGGAACTGGAGATGGCCTTGCGGGAGAATAGGCAGGTGAGAGAAACACACCCATGGATCTGTGGAAAGTATAGCCATGCTGCCATCTTGAGAACAGCCCATGGGGTGTACCCCACCTCCCTGATTGAGTTTGGGGGGAAAACAAACAGATGTGAGACCAATAAATGTTACCCTTCTTGGGTATAGCTAGAAAACTTGACTTCTTGGGTATAGTGGAAAACTTGACTTTGGACAAGAACTGAATGAGGCTGACCCACTTTGTCCCGGAGAATGAGGTCCAGGCAGGACTCCTGGTTACACAGCCCACCGCTCAGTTCCTGGGAAGTTTTCCAGCTCTTACTTTCTCAACTCGAATACTTGAGATTGTCAGATATAAACGAACAGTAGGTGGCATTGAAAGGGGAATTTATATCTTGAAATTGAGTTTACTTTGTACTACCCTCTTTCCCATGAAAGCACCCCATGGTAAGGCAGCTAAACTTACTTCCCGTGACAATCCAGTGAGGCCCTTAGATCATGTGGGGCGCTATTCAGAAGCCTAACTAGAATTGGAAATCCCTGCCTCCTGTACCTTTGAAGGGTCTACATTTTAAAGATGAAAGAGACACATTTTTATGTTTTTAAAGTTATTTTTATAGAGGAAGGGAGAAGGAGAGAGAGACATAGATATCTATAATGAGAGAGAATCATTGATGGGCTGCCTCCAGCTCACCCCACCCTGGGGATCAAGCCCGCAACCTGGGCATGTGCCCTGACCAGGAATCGAACCTGAACCTCCTAGGTTCATAGGTCAACGCTCAACCACAGAGCCACGAGAGCCAGGGAAGACACATTTTTTTAAAGCTCGTAGTGAAGCCTGGTGGGAGGCTATTGGGGGTAAGGAGCGTGGGGGGGGGAGGGGGAGGGAGGGAGATAATGCATTGAACATATGTCCTCTGAAGAAGGGCAATTAATATCTGGGGACCAGAGGGCGCAGGGAGAGGTGGTGAGGGAGGCTGAGGGCTTTGGGGGCTAGTTCAGGGTGGGCACGTGTTTCTCCATCCAGCCGCCCCCCGTGTTCATGCTACACCTCCACTCAAAGCTGTGTCACAAGAGCAGCTGTGGTCCCAGGCAGATCCAGACCCTCCGCGTGGACCCCCCACCCTACCCGCACCAGACAACAGAGGAAGAGGGCAAATACTTGTGCAAATCGTTGACAATGGCTCAGTGCCTACCGGGCATCAGCCGCTTCCCATAGTCCTCACCACAGTCCTCAAGCTTGGCCTGGGTCCCTCTCCGGTCTCAGAATGGGAAACAGAGGCAGAGCCAGAAGCCGGCCTGGCAGAACCAGGGTTTGATGTGGGCTACCGGCAGTTTCCAGGAGGTGGGCTGGGGGTAGTGACGGCTCTTAGAGGAGGGAGAAGGCTGAATGTGGGGGCCGTGGGAGCCCTGACTGTGAGTGGTTGTTTGTGGGGTCATTTCCTGGTCTTGGTGTGAGCTTCGTGTGAGTGTGTGTGCTGGTGGAAGTGTGGGTGTATACGGATATTTGTTGGTTAGCTCCTGGAATGTGTGTGTATGAGTGTATGTGTTTGGGGGGTTAATCCCCGACGGGGGAGAGGGGTGACTAGGTGTGTTTGAGATCCAGTGAGGGCAAATGGGCTTGGATTTTGTGCACGGTGGTGAATATGTGCGTGTGTGAGCTTGAGGGTGCAAATATGTTGGGTGCTGGGTGGGGTCAATTCCTGGCCATGTGTTTATGTGTGAGTGTGTGTGTGTGAGTGTAAGGGGGAAAGCATGTTGGGGTGTTGGGTGGGGTCATTTCTTGGCCAATGTTCTTGGCCAATGTGTGTGTGTGTGTGTGTGAGTTTAAGGGTGCAAGCATGTTGGGGTGCTGGGAGGGGTCAGTTCTTGACCAGTGTGTGTATGTGTTTACGGGTGCAAGCATGTTGGGGTGCTGGGTGAGGACAGTTCTTGGCCAGTGTGTGTGTGTGGGTGTGTGTGTGTGTGAGTTTAAGGGTGCAAGCATGTTGGGGTGCTGGGTGAGGACAGTTCTTGGCCAGTGTGTGTGTGGGGGTGTGTGTGTGTGTGTTTAAGGGTATAAGCATGTTGGGTGCTGGGTGAGGACAGTTCTTGGCCAATGTGTGTGTGTGTGTGTGTGTGTTTAAGGGTGCAAGCATGTTGGGGTGCTGGGTGAGGACAGTTCTTGGCCAATGTGTGTGTGTGTGTTTAAGGGTGTAAGCATGTTGGAGTGCTGGGTGGAGTCAGTTCTTGGCCAATGTGTGTGTGTGTGAGTTGAAGGGTGCAAGCATGTTGGGGTGCTGGGTGGGGACAGTTCTTGGCCAATGTGTGTGTGTGTGAGTTTAAGGGTGCAAGCATGTTGGGGTGCTGGGTGGGGTCAGTGCCTGGCCATGTGTGAGTATGTGTGGTGGTGGTGGGGTCAGTCTCTGTGCACATGAGTGTGGTGTGCGCCTGTGTGTGTCCCATGCGTGGAGTGAGCGGAGGGGGGAGCCCCGCCCTCGGCGGCAGGTGGGCCGGGCGGGAGGCCGCGCTCGCTGCTCTTGGCTAGCGGCCACGCCGGGCTCGCGGGGCTGGGCTCGGCTGCGGGGCGGCGCCGGGACAGGAAGCGGAAAGCGGCGGCGGCGGCGGCGGCTCTGCCTCCCCGGGAGCCCAGCGCAGGCCGCAGAGCCGGGGCCGCTGCGAGCCGAGACCGCGGCGGCGGAGCCCGCACGGCGGCGCCGAGGTGAGTGTGGCCGGAGGCCGGCGCGGCGGCGGGGAGACGCCCCCGGGGCGATCCCGCACCCCGGCCGCGGGACGCAGACCCGGCTCACCGCTCTCCTCCTACGGACCGCACCCCGTGCGCGCTCCCCGGGACCACCCTCCTCTCGCAGCCCCGCGAGGTGCGCCCCTCCTGGCTCTGCCTCGCGCTCCCGCCGCACCCCACTTCCTTGGGTCCCGGCCATTCCCTCCTGGCGCCTCGGACGCCCCTTCTCCCCCGGCTGCACTTTGGGGGGCACCTCGGGGTGCGCGTTCCGGGCGGCCCGCAGGCAACAGCCGGGCGTCCCTGGAGGCACGGGGCGGCCGCATCCGCCGTGCGGGCCGGGGGTCCCGGGGGTTCGGGCGCGCATCCTGGTCCCCACCCCGCCGCGGGCTCGACCGGGTCACCGCCAGCGTCCGGGGGCCGCAGCTGGCGCAGAGCTGGCTCGTGTCCACACCCCGCTTCCAAACGTGAGCCGCCCCGGAGGCCGAGCGGGGGCGGGGGCGTGGGGGCGAGACCGAGGCCGCGGCGGGGGCGAGTCCGATGGCGCATCGCCGAGCGCAACAGGCAGGTAGGAGTTTACTTTCAAAAACGCCGGGGTGGAGCCGAAGGCGCCGCGAATCTCCGCCCGCGGGGACCCGCCTGGAGGCGATCTCCCCGCGCCCGGGCAGCTACGATGGGGGCAGGACCTCCTCTCCAACCGCAGCCTTTGAACTGCCCGGAGCAGCGCGCCCCGCGAGTGTGAGGCTTTATGAAAATTTAAACGCGTCGGCGGCGGCAGCGGCGGCGGCGGAGGCTCCTGGAGGCAGGAGCGGGGCGGGGCGCGGCCTGGCAGCCGGGATGAGCTGGGAGTGACTCTGAGCCCAGAAATCTGCGGCTCCGTTTCCACATCTTCGGACCAGGTATCTGCCCGCCGCGAAGGCATCGTGAGCTCTTTTCTCTGCTCCTTAAGAGGTGCCGGGGCGCTTGATTATGGTGATGGGGTAGCCGGCACTTGGGTTTTGTTACCCCTTCTTTTTATTTTCCCCAGGAGCTGTGGTTGGAAATGAATGCATTTTTTAAAAAATATATTTTATTGATTTTTTTTTTTTTTTTTTACGGAGAGGAAGGGAGAGGGACAGAAAGCCAGAAACATCGATCAGCTGCCTCCTGCACATTTCCTACTGGGGATGTGCCCGCAGTCAAGGTGCATGCCCTTGACCGGAATCAAACCCGGGACCCTTCAGTCCGAAGGCCAACGCTCTATCCACTGAGCCAAACCGGTTTCGGCTGAATGCATTTTTCAGACACTTCTTCCAAAAGCTAGCAGGCTGTAAAGGACCTGGCATTTCCAGTTGCATGTTTACACGTTTTACTGGGGGCCGCTGCAAATAGGATAACTGGGGTCGCCCATCAGCAATGCTAATGAGCATCCTCCTTGCTGGGGGCGGGTCTTTGATTACACAGCTCCCAGGCTCCCTAAGTGAGAGGGCAGAGCCTGTCTGCATCCAGGGAGGTGTAATTAGTCATTTTATGTAACCACTAATTAGCGTTCTTAAGAGTCAAATTAAATCAGTGTGATATCGTTGGGGCTTTGATTTGTGGGAGGAAACTGGTTTATTCTGGGAGTTCAAAGAAATAGCACTTTCCGCCTCTCTGGGAGCAGGTAGCATTTCCCAATCGTGGGTGTCTGCGTATTATTAGTGTGAAATTTTCACTTTACAGCGTTGGCGGTGTGACTTGGTTGCAACTCAACTTGTAAATAAAAGGGGATGAGGTCTGTGCGAGTGGCCTGTTTGTGAGGACTGCTCCCGAGCAGCCTCTTTCTACGGGGATGTGTTTGAGGGACCCACCGAAGCCATAAACGGGAGTTTCCCTATCTGGCAACAGTTCCTTGTGGCCCTGCTCTGTCCAAGAATAAGCAGGCCCCGGGCGAGGAGGGCGTTCACACAGACAAACACACCGTCCATCAGCCCAGGCTCAGCAGCATTTGGGCTGCCTGGCCCTCATCACATTGTGTTTTATTTTATTTATTTTTTTAAAATATATTTTGTCGGTTTTTTACAGAGAGGAAGGAAGTGGGACAGAAAGCTAGAAACATCGATGAGAGGGAAACATCCATCAGCTGCCTCCTGCACACCCTCCACTGGGGATGTGCCCGCGACCAAGGTACATGCCCTTGACCGGAATCGAACGTGGAACCCCTGTAGGCCGTCTGTAGGCCGATGCTCTATTCACTGAGCCACACCGGTTTCGGCTACATTGTATCATTTTCCACCTCTGGGCTATGCGCTCTTTTCTTTTCTGCTGGACTCCCCCGCCGGGACTCTGAACCTGTGAGGAGGAGTTGAAATCGCAGCATTCTTTACGGCTTATGTGTGTGTTGGGACCATTTACGGCTGTTGCCCGCCCTCCTCTGTGTCAGTAAATAGTTCTGGCAATTGCTCCACGGCTATGCATTTTTCCACAGCTCAGAGCACAGGTTCTGGAATTCGACTCCGAGTTCAGACCTTCACTCCAGCACTCACCACGTGTGTCACCTTGGTATCTTTAACTGTCATGTGACATTAACATGTTGCCTCCCTTATAAGGTTTGGTCTGAGAATTAAGTGAGATACTATATGCAGATGCCTTAAAACAGTCCCTCACACATCCTCGATCTGGGAAGGGAACTAGCTGTGGTTATGGAACCAGCTGGGTATGGGCACGCGATCTGGGCATCGTGCCAGGCTATCTTCCTGAAAGGGGACGAGGCAGGATGAGGTGGGCTTGGGGCTGGTCCCTGATTCTCCGAGGGCCTTGGTCTGGCTGAAGCCTGATGAGAGGGTGCGTGTGTGTTCTGCTGTCTGTGTCCATCGCTGGCCTGCATCCCCCTTACTGGACAGCAGGCATCGGACCCGGCACCATGGGCTTTACAGAGGAGCTAGTCCTGTGAGATCTGTTTTGCTGAATGTCTAGCAGGGGACACAGCGTCACTTGAAAACAAACATATACCATAGAGCCCCAGACATATGAACTGTTTACAACTCTTCAGAAATAAGTACTGAGCTGCTGGGCTGTTTTAGAGGTCATTAGTGGCTCTGGGAAGGTGAGCTGAAGTCATTGGCAAGACAGGTAAAATGGGGTTGACATTTCTTTCCTTGTGAATGGGGGCCCAGAGTCATCTATATGTATATCAAAGGCTAATATGCAAAGTGTCCCCTCGAGGTTGGGAGACTGAGAGTTCGATCGCTCGTTATGATGTGTGCTGGCCACCAGGGGGCGGCGCAAAGCATGGTGGGGTGGGGCATTGGTGGGGCGGGGCACTGGTGGGATGCTGAGGGAGTGAGGGAAGGAGGAGGTGGGGAGTTGGGGAACTGCTGGGTGGTGGTGGTGGTGGTGGTGGTGGTGGTGCGGGTGGCAAGGGAAGGAGGAGGTAGGGAACCTGATTGGCCCTGATCGCTGGCCTAGGGACCCTACCTGTGCATGGATTTCGTGCACCGGGCCTCTAGTTCACTTATAAGAAGTTCGGTTGTAACGAAAGAATCATGAGATTTGTCCTAAGTGCCTCACGCCTTCTGACCCCCACATGAGTGATCTGGATGTCATCTTATGGTTTACAGACCACACGGTCAGCAAAATGTTTTGCAAACCTTGTTCTCCACACCCTCCCTGACAGCCCCGGGCCCTCCCAGTAAACTTTTAAACCACAGCCAGTCTTCTCTGATCTCTGCGATAATCCACTTCCACCCTGGGAGCAGTGAAAGGAGGCCTGCAGGGGACAGAATGGAAATCGTTACGTTACTCAGCTACGGTTAATGGCATTCATTAAAGATAGGCTGCTGTCGGCCCCCCAAAGGTCCAGAAGTTCAATGAACATGATACGCAAGTCCTGTGCTATACTGAGGTCTTGTAACAGAGAATTCCACTTTCCCGAAGAAGAACGCCTTCACCCGTTGTGGGTGCTTTCCGTATGCCAGGCACTGTTTTAAATTATGTGGATCATCTCCCTTAATAGCCACCCTGAGCCTGTAAGGTCAGTAAAATAGAACTCTCCTGTTACAGTTAGGGAGCCGGGCACAGAAGGGTTCAGCAGCTTGATCTGAGGTCCCACAGCTGCTGAGTACCTACCGGGACCAGGATTTGAACTGTGACAGTCTAACCCCAGAGCCCGTGCTCACTGCTTCTCTTCTGCAGAAGAAAAGTCGACTCTGAACACAATGATTTAAATTGGCATTTTCCACTCGAGGTCAATATTATTGAGGAACACGTTAGCTTCTAAACATAGGAAAAGGGGAACGGGAGGAGAGGGCCGGGTGGAAGTGGGCAAAGGCGGTGGGCTGGGGGACATCTGTAATAGTGATAACAATAAAAATAAAAAAACACGGTAAGAATAATAACTCATGGAGTCAACGCTTTAGAGTTATATATATGGTGAAAGTTAAATATTTGAACGTACACAGAAACTCTTTCCCTTAGAAATACACCCACACAGGAGGGGAGTGGAGGTCAGTGTGTCCCTGGGCCCCTGGCAAGGGAACCTTCTACCCTGCACACCGGTGCCCTTGGTTACTTACCTACCAGCGGCAGGCAGAGCTGGGGAGGTTTTGATCATTTCTTTCCGTGAAGGTTGGCTTCTGTTTCCCTCCGCTGGCTCTGCCCTCCCCATTTAAGGAGTAGGTACGGTCTGTGCACGTGAACCTGACTTTCGGGAAGATTCTCTTCGAGGCCACCAGGCTTCACTTCGCTTTTCTCCGTGTCCCCGTGGACGCGTGTGCCAGCCCCAGCCCTGTCCTGGTGTCGGCCTCCTGTGGTGCCTCTAGCTCCTGGGGCCGTGGTCGGCAAACTCATGAGTCAACAGAGCCAAATATCAACAGGACAACGATCGAAATCTCTTTGGCGAGCCACATTTTTTTAAAACTTAAACTTCTTCTAACGCCACTTCTTCAAAATAGACTCGCCCAGGCCGTGGTCTTTTGTGGAAGAGCCAAAGAGCCGCATGTGCTTGCGAGCCGCAGTTTGCAGACCATGGTCCTGGGGGGATATTGACAGGCGGGGGGCGGGGAAGGGGGAGGCGGCTGGCCAGGGGGGTCTGAGTGAGACAGGCGTGTGAGCAGCAGGCAACACCCCTCCTCGTGGCTGTGGGCACTGCCAAGTCGAACCCTGCACCTCTCCCTCCTCCAGAACTCAAGGGTTGAAGACAGGCCATCTCTGCGGCCTTCCCGTCCTGAGGACGGCCACTCCGCGGGCGCCGAGCGCCTGTGAGGTGCTGGGGCTGGCGAGGCGGCGACGCAGGTGGCCGCAGCCGCCTGGACCCACCGTCCCTTCAGAAGGACCGCTCAGGCGGAGAACTGGACGTTGTGACGTAAACAGCACAGGCTGCCGCGAAAGGCCCGTCCAGACCCGGGAGGGGTTTCCAGGGTTTTCCAGTGACAGCGCCTGGGATTTGAAAGGTCACCCTGGGCCAGGAGCAGGACAGCCCCCGATTTCGATCCCTGTTAGCGCCTTTCTGTGGCACCATCGCCGCCAGCCGGCCTGCAGCAGCCTGTGGGTTATCACCCCGGAATCTGGTTCCTTCTCTTCCGCTTCATTACCTTCCTGATAAGGCCGCCCTCTGGCCTGGGCGCCGCTCTGCTCACTCCCTGTACAGACGAGGAAACTGTCTTGTAAACATCGTCCTCGGGCGATAAACCCAGGACACGGGGGTCCCGCCTGACCCACAGTTTCGCTTTCGAGGGTTCAGTTACCTGCGGCGAACTGCCCTCTGAAAGTATCCCCTGGCACATCCCAGAAATAAACATGCCTGCGTCCGAGATTGCTCACCGTGCCGAGGAGCGTGGGGAAGTCTGGCTCCGTCCCGCCTGCGAGGTGAATCGTCCAGGCTCCACACCGTAGATGTTGGGGGAGAAACAAGCCCAGAGGGTGACCGTGCGCTCCTCGGGGTCATGGCCAGGAGGTGACCGGTGACCGTGCGCTCCTCGGGGTCATGGCCAGGAAGCCTGGACAGCACCAGCGGGTCTGCGGGGCCGGGACCGCTGCCTCTGCCACCCCAGCAGCCGGTGGCAGAGTTGGCTAGCAGCCGGGCTGGAAAGGGCAGTCAGGTTTGGAAGGCAGAGAAGGGGTGGGCGTGGTGGGTGTGGACTCTGAGAGGAGAGGGGCAGCCAGGGTCTGGGCGTTGGGGCCTGCGGGTCGGCAGGAGAGCGGGGCGAAGGGCCTTCGGGGAGGGGGGCCCCGAGCAGGAAGGAGTGGGAGGCCGAGGTGCTGAAAGCCGTGGAAGGTGCTCGTGAAAATGGTGGGAGGCAGAGGAGGGAGCGAGATGATGAGCGGGCTGGCAGAGTCTTCCAGGAAAAGTGGGGGTCGGTCTGAGAGCAGAACTAACCTTTTTTCAGAACGCCTGCAACATTTGTCATCTGTTTTCACATCCACAGCCACCCCAGGACACAGGCGGCTGCTTTCTCCTTAAGGGACAGGGCTCCCCGGGGAGCTGGCCTGCTCCGGTCAGGGCTTCTTAGCCCGGGGCGGGGGGGGGGGGCTGCAGGGCCAGCCCAGGGCCGCCTGACCGCAGGCGAGTCTCCAGGTGGGGAGATCCCCCGGGTCGGCGGTTCCCAACGTTTCTAAGGCCGCGCCCCTTTCATACGGTTCCTCGTGTGGGGATCCCCAGCCGTGAAATTATTTTCATCGCTACTTCATCCCTGTCATTTTGCTACTTATTAATGAACTGTAATGTAAGTATCCGTGTTTCCCGATGGTCTCAGGCGACCCCGCTCGAGGCTCTAACCTGAGGGTCGAGGCCGCTGCTGTAGAGCCTAAGACCATCGAGAAGACAGATAATTACCCGGCGATTCAGTAACAGTAGCGAAATGACAGTGATGACGTAGCAACAACAATCACGTTGCGGTTGGAGGAGCGGTGTGGAAGGGCTGCGGCATGAGGAAGGTCGAGACCCGCTGGCCTGGGTGCCGATCCGCCCGCTGCTTCCCCACAGCCCCCCTCGTCCCGAGGGAGACAGCAGGGCGTCGGGTTTTGGGCCCGCGACGGGCATCGTGGGAGTCACCACGTGCATGTGTCCAGAGCTGGGAGCCACGCTGGGAGCGCTCCCGCGTGCAGCTCTTTCCTCCCGCCAGCAGCCCCGTCGCATCCCGGTTCCAGACGCAGGTTCGGATCGAGCCGCGCAGCTAATGAGCCGGCGGAACCCGGGTTGGCACCGGCCCCGGCTCTGCATCTGCTCAGGCCTCCGGGTCCACCGCGTGAAGATGGCGGCCGGTTGGTGGGGCAGCTGAGACACGCTCGAGGCCAGTGGCCAGTCCCAGGCTGAACGAGGCAGGCGAGAGCTCTGGCTGGAACCAGGTCTTCCCCTCTCACCTGGCCCCTGGATGGCCGAGGAGGGTGAAGTGACCAGTCGTGGCGGCGCCCAGGGCCAAGGAGGGGGAGTCTGGGTCACGGACCGCGGAGGGGAGGGGATCGCCCTTTGAGGGTGGCGGTGGCTGCTGGGCCAGGAGCCGGGCCCGCCCCCACGGTGGGTGGTTGCCGGGGCGGGCAGTCCTTTGTGTTTTCTTTGCAGGAACTTCTCTCCCGGCTGTGTTTGCAGCCTGAGCTCCCAGGGTCCTGGAGGGAGGAGCCCTGTTGGGCGGAGCCCAGCTCTGGGGTGATGGGCGCCACTCTCAGACCCCGGGGGTTCTAGAAGTTAGCGTGTGGGGCTCAGGAATTTACTTGGAAACGCTGCTCATTCATTCTTATCGCCAAGCAACATCTAATGCGGATGTGGGGAAAGAGCGAGGAGGAGCCTGCAGCTCATCCGTCACCTGCTCCTTTTCTCCGATGTCGCCCCCGTCCCCGTCTCTTCCCCGCGTGGCTCTTTAGGGTTGTGACTGCTGTGTGGATTCGGGGGTCTCACAGCCCGGTAGGCTGCTTTTTGTGTAGCCTTGCTCGCACAAACCTCTCCATTCTTCATCGTTATCTTTCTAAAAGGCCATACGGTATTTCGTCAGGAGGATAAACCTATTCCTCTGTTTGGGGGCACTTAGATGGTTTCTAGCTTTTTACTATTACAGATAATTGCGGTCATTATACTTTTTCTTTAAAAAAGAAATTAGTTCCCTAAGATAAATTCTCAGGATTTTGGGTTCCTGGATTAAAGAGACTGAGGGGGTCCCCCCCCCCTTTTTTTTTAAATTGGCCTTTGGAAACTATGAGCAAAATCCCTTTGAAGTGACTTTCCTGGGTGTTGTTTTTGTAACCAGCAAACTGGCAGGGGGGCCGGGATGGTGACTAGTGGGAAGCCACTGCCCCCAGCCTGCACCTGTGGGGGCTGGGCTGTGTCCGGGGAAATGGCCAAGGGCCAGGTCTCACCTGCCTCCGGTCTTCCTGCTGCTGTGGCCGGGGGCGGGGCTTGACTGTCACCTGCCTGTCTCCCCCCCCCAGATGCCTGGGGGAACGTGTTACTGCCTGAGCGTGGGGACCCCAGAGGAGGCGGAGGCTCTGCTTTCATTACCCTTCAGCCCTGCACGTTGGCTTCGAAGGCTGATCTCTGTTTCCTCCCCCTTTTCCCAGAATTTGTTCCTGTGGACGAGCGGCTCCCTGATTCCCAGGCCCTTGGAGGCGTCAGGAACCCAGCTGGCGAAACTCTCTACCTCCCCGGAGAGACACCTGCTCCTTCCCCCAGAGCGAGCTGTCCATTGCTATGGATACCGAGTCCACGTACTCGGGCTATTCTTACTATTCCAGTCATTCGAAGAAATCCCACAGACAGGGGTACGTAAGCTGGGGGTGTCCCCACTTTTCCTTGTTGGGGACACTGGCGGGATGCAGGGCTGTGGGGGGCTGTGGGTGCGGGAGGAGCTGAGCTTATGGAGCATTGAACTTGGGTGGGTGTAACCATGGCACCAGTTGCATTTTATTGCTTCCATTATCGCCAATGACCTTAATTTCTCGCAATTGATTTTAAACGAGCGTTTCTCTCTGCAGTGGAAATGTTTTTCCATTTCCACGTACTTCTCCACAGCTTTGCCAAGAATGTAAATGAAAATTTGGAAGAAAAAAAAACACATGTTAATTTACTGCGTTTCAGCCAAAGCTGCTGACTCAGGGTCCATTTTGTATTCGCCACGAGGCTTGTACAACGAAGTGGGAGTGGCCTGGCGTCCGGCTGGCTTTTGAAATCGCTGACCGAGGCACTGGGGGCTCACCGCTCCTCTGAGCAGACGCGCAGGCGTGCACGGATGGTCACCGAGCCTGCCGTACTGCAGACCTACTGAGTGATTGGCGTGTAAGGAACGAGGGGATGAAGTTGGCAGAATGACGGTGCTGCCACTTCCTCAGGCTCTTATGTGACATGGGCATAGCAGGACCCTCCTCACAGCGCTGTTGAGAGGGTTAAACGAGGCTAAGCACTGAACACAGCACGTAGTAGGAGGTCGCTGACCAGTGGCTGCATTGATACTGTGAATGGCCTTCGTGTTTAAGCCCCAGAGTCAAAGGCCACAGCTGGCCACTGCCCAGCGGCCCCGCTGTGGTCCAGCCCTGCATGGCCTGGGAAGGTGGCTGCGGCGGTGCCCCCCTGACTGAACAGGTCCTCCTGCAAGCAGCTGGATGCAGATGCACCTGCAGAAAGGCCCGGAAGGATGCTCTTCCGGCCGCCAGGAGTGTCAGCCACAGGGAAGGGGCTGGGCACAGACAGGGACTGACGGACGACTCATGTCTCCGTTAGCTTTCTGTGCTCACTCAGTCTTTGCCTGGTGTGTCTTTTGCAAGTAAAAGTATGAATGGAATAAAAGAGTGAAAGAACGGTCAGCAAAGACTGTGCAATGACATGAAAACATGTTGGTGAGGCCATGTTGTAAAACACAAGATTCACAGCTTCATGTGTTACCGCAGCGCTATATTCTCGTGGTAAGGTGAATGCGAACATACTGACCGTGTCCAGCTGTGGGGTTATTAGGGATCTGAATCCGTCTCTGGGGATTATTTGGATTTGGGGCATATTTTTTTCTTAAACTTTCATAATTTTCTGAGTTTTCATGTGTGGCTGTTATAAACCTGAAAATTTGGGGGCAAAATTGCAGGGAAGCCCAGGTCAGGCTCCCGTGATAACAGTGTCATCACAGACTTCAACATATCAAAATAGTTAAAGATATACACTGAGTGGCCAGATGATGATGATCTCTGATGCATAGTAATCTGGCCACTCAGTGTATATCCTATATAATAAAAGGCTAATAATGCAAATTGTCCCCTTCACCAGGAGTTTGACCAGTAGGCAGACAGGCCAAGGGCCCATGTCCCCTCCTCCTGGCCAGGCTGGCTGGACACCACCCATGCACGAATTCATGTACCGAGTCTCCAAAATGTGTGTGTATGTGTGTGTATATATATATATATATATATATACACACACATACACACACACACACTGAGTGACCAGATTATTATGCGTTCCAAAATCATCATAATCTGGACACTAGATGTATATATTGCCAGAAACAGGTCTTTCAAAATAGCGCATCTTTGGACCTGCCTGGAAAAAGCAATTCCTCGTCGTACGCCAAGCTTCCCTTCCCCACACCACAGCGGTGGGAGCTGGAGCTTGGTGTTCCCGTGGTGTTCGGAGCTGAATAAGGAGGACCCTTTGCAGCCTTCTGAGGAGGGACCGTTTCCGGGGTCCTGTGTCGACATGCATGTCCTGACTGTCATGCGCCAGGGCCCCTGCTCTGCTGTGTCCTCAGGCCTCCTGGGGCCCCAGAAATTGATCTGGGATGGCAGTGCCCGTGTGAAAAATTAAAATACTGTAACCTTGCATGAAAAGAGCAGGTAGAACCCTCAGTACCTCTAGGACTCCTGTGGAAAGTACTTCGCGAACAATGACACAAGCTGACGCATTTAATAAATTAATCAGGGGATGTTACCGAGCGCCTGCTCCGGAAAGCTGCGGGGGAAGGGCTGGCCATGAAAGATTTATGGGTCTCTCATGGCTGTTTGGAATGAGCACCGCCCACCTGTGGTGACTCCCTGTCTGAGGGCCCGTGGGGCGAGTCACTGTGGAGCAGGCGACAGCCGGTGAGGCAGCCACAGCACCCTCCACGGCCATGCCAGCAGGTCCCAGGGCTGCCGAGGACGGCCACCCAGCATGTCCCTGAGAAGCCCCCCTCTCCGGGCTCGAGGGGAGCGGAATGGAATGGAATTGGGGATGGGATGGAATGGAATGGAATGGAATGGAATGGAATGGAATGGAATGGAGTGGGGTGGAATGGAATGGAATTGGGGATGGGATGGGATGGGATGGGATGGAATTGGGGATGGGATGGGATGGGATGGGATGGAATTGGGGATGGGATGGGATGGGATGGAATTGGGGATGGGATGGGATGGGATGGGATGGAATTGGGGATGGGATGGGATGGGATGGGATGGGATGGAATTGGGGATGGGATGGCATTGGGGATGGGATGGGATGGGATAGGATGGCATGGGATGGGATAGCATAGGATGGGATGGGATGGCATGGCATGGGATGGGATGGGATGGAATGGGATGGAATGGAATGTAGTGGGGTGGAATGGAATGGAATTGGGGATGGGATGGGATGGGATGGGATGGGAGCCAAGGAGAGGGCGGACCTTGTTCCCGGCTAATTTTACTGGACCTTCCTCCGGGGAGGAAGAGTCGGTGGACCGAAGTTGGTGTGCACGAGGTCGCCGTGTCATCTGGGGTGGGCGGCTGGGTTCCCAGCAGACAGCGGGTGGCTCTTCTCTAGCAGAGAGGTCAGTGCGCTGGTTTGCTGGCTGCCCTCCCCAGGGAGTATCGGTTCGCTTGCTGGGAAAATGGTGTGGGCCGACCTCGAGGGCCAAACCTTTGGGTTCGGAGCCCCAGTTCCCGGAGTTCAGTACAGCCGCGGCCAGCCTTGTTCAGGGCCACTTGCAGAGCGCCCTCCAGGACATGGGTCCTCGTCCCGCATCCTCACAGCCCTCCCAGAACCGTGGGCAGCGGTGCCCCGTTCCCCAGGTGGGGAGCCTGAGCCCCAGAGGCACCACGATTTGCCTGAGGCTACAAGGTTGGTAGATGCCACAGGCAGGTTCGGGGCCTTTCCCCCGGGCTGTGCAGGAGGAACTGGCAGGGAAAAGCAAAAGGAAATGAGGGGTAACTCATGTGACTGATGTGCTAACACGCATTGTCTGGAAGAGGGCTGTGGGGCCGTGGGGGGCTGGTGGCTTTGTTCCCGGGCCGCAGAGCCAGTGGGAGAGGAAGCAGCCGGGGCCCCGGCCGGCAGTGGACAGAAAGGGCAGGTAGTGGGTGGCGGTGGAGAAGGAAAGGGAGGAGTACCCGGTGGGGCCGGCTTTCCCCAAATAGAAAGACAAATAGCAGACACAGCGCCAAATCATCTTCCCAGGAAATGCCGACTAAGGGGGACCTGGGTGGGACTCGCCAGGGATCTGGCCGGGGCCAGGGGGGACGCAGCCGCCGCCAAGGGCTCAGCTCCAGGATCGCCCCAATGGGTGCGTGTACACACCGCAGGTCCAGACACGTGCTGGGCCTGGCGTGCCCCTGCCTGCTCCGCCTGCCCCTCGCGCACACGCATGTGCACGGAGACGCTTATCTGCACGCACACAGGCAGATGTTGCATGGAAACATGCATGCTGTCCTCTGTCCTATGCCGCTGTACTGTGTCCCTCTGTCCCCTGCACACTGTCCTGTGTTCCTCTGTCCCCTGCACACTGTCCTGTCCCTCTGTCCCATGCACACTGTCCTATGTCCCTCCGTCCCATGCACACTGTCCTGTGTCCCTCTGTCCCGTGCACGCTGCCCTGAGCCCTCCTCCCAGCCTCCACCTAGTGCTAGTTTAATAAAGCAGCCACTGGGCATTGCGACGTCGTACAGCTGAGTGTCACGCCCATGAGCGAGCCCCTGCTGTGTACAGGACACTTCCCAGACAGGCCGACTCCCAAGCAGCTAGTCCCACAGCGCCTACACCAGGGGCATCTGGGGGGAGAGCCTTGGGGACCGGTTCCTGATCACCTGGGGTGCTGGTGAAAATGCAGTTCCCGTTGTCTCCCTGCCAGAGGAATCCTCGGAGGGTGGCGCCAGCGAGTCTGCACCCACACCCGCACCCTCGGCTTCTCTGCACTGGGGTCTTAGTGGCACTGGCTTGGGGCTGCCGGCTCTGGGGATGAGAAACCCTCCTGGGTTCTCAGATCATGGGCTCTTCTCCAGTTTACCCTGATGCGGCCAGAGGAGCCGCTAGGCTGCCGAGTCTCCTTTGGGTGCTGCGGGCCCTTCACAGGTCAGGCTGGGTGGGTGGGTGGGCCTGAGGGAGGCTGATTCCCGCCCTGGTGGCTCCCCCCCCACCTGCTGTCTGCCTGGTCACATGTGGGACACCTGGTGGAGGAATTTTGCTCCCACCGGAATCTGTGCTGTCACAGGATTGACCCATGGGACCGGCAACTAGGGAGGCGGCATGTGACGTGGCTGATGACAGAGAGCGTGACAGAGATGAGGGCAGGTGGGGAAGGGAACCAGAGTGAAACGGGACAGGAGGCTCCTGGTCTGGCCTCTGGGCGGGGGGCCCTGGGAGCAGCAGTTCCAGACTTTGCCTGAACGTTCCCTCTGGCGGGTGAGGACTCTCCCCGGTTGTTGGTGGGTCTCACAGTGAGTCCTTTGGACGCGATTATTTTGGGCAGAGTGTCGGCCACGCAATACGGGCGTGGTCACAGCCCAGGCCTCGAGCCTAGCGGCATATTCCACTGCTGCGCCAGCTCCCCAGGTGCGGGCGTGAGGATGAGCAGCAGGAAGGTTCATGCTGCAAAATCTCCCAAAGCCTTCTCAGATCAGTGCGGCTCAGTCGAGGCAGGGAGCAAGCAGGCCTGGCTTCAGATCCCCCTCTGCCGCGGACTGTGCCTTTGGGAAGTCGCTCACATTCCTTGAGCCTCAGTCTCCTCGTCTATAAAATGGGGGCAGTAATCCTGGCCTCAAGGTTATTGTTGGGGTTGAATGAAATCAATGCAATCGAGCACTTAGTACAAGAGCTCTAAGAAGCGGGATGGGCATGGAGCGGAGTGATTGGCAGATCTCTGGGCTGTTTCCCTGGTTGCCTGGCTATAAAGCAAAACGCTGAGCTGACCGGAACACATCTCCTGCTAGACTCTGGTTTACAATAGAGTTGAGTTATTGAGAGATTAGAGTTGCTGTCGTGGAAGAGTCAGAAGCCCGCCGGCTCTTGGAAAAAAAGGGCTCAGCCCATGCTTACCCAGGGGCCATTCTAAAAGGCAGGAGTTTGAACAGGATGCCCGCAGGTGGTGTTGGTAGCTAAGTAGGAGGTTAGTGGAAGGTGTGCTATGGGGGCAGGAAGGGCTGTGATTGCGTGTTGATGGCTCATTTTACATCTCTTTCTCTGCCAAGGTACCCACTTGCCCCTCGGCTAAGAGTACTAGCCATAGCGATAGTGGCTACTGTGTGTTGAGCACTTAGGCCGCACCTCTGTCCTCAGCGCTGCCTGCACTGCCTCCGTGGTAGTATCCTCATCCCCGTCTCACAGAGGAGGAAACGGAGGCCAACCCCGTCTGTCGTCCCCACCTGTAGCCGGGGCAGCACCGAATGACCGCCTGTGCCCCGCGGTCAGGGTGCAGTGCCCCTGTCCCGCCTCGAGACGTGGGAGTGAGGGCCGTGGCTGGAAGAAGGAGGGCCGATGTCACTGATGTGGGACAGGAGGTTGAGGGAACTTACTCTTGGCTCCTTGGGGTACGTTGACTGCTCCCAGCTGGGGGTGGGCAATGTCCAGGCTGTGACCCCTGAGGTTTGCACAGGGATCGGTTCTTTTTGCAGCTTCAAGACTGACCCACAGCAGGTGCTCACAGTCATCTGGGGAGACCACCCAGGATTACTGTTTGTTACCCAGCAGCCTATTGTCCTTTGGACACCTGAAAATATGCATGCACACGTACACACGCACACACACACACACGCATCACTTGTCCCAACTTCTGTTTGTTTCTGTGGCTGTTTGAGCTCAGCCTGAACCCGCGGGAGTGACTTTCAGGTTGAAATCGTCGGAATGGGAGTCAACGATTCTCGGTGCGGGTTTAGAATTTCCTTTCTTCTTGTCCAAAGGTGTAGGGTGACAGCGTGTCCCAGATTTTCTTGGACAGACCAAAGCGCGACGACTTTGCAGTGTTGTCCCAGTCAAGATCAAGATCAAAATCAGGGCAGAGGCGGGGCCTGGAAAAGAAGTTCAGTCAAATCATAGCCGAAGTCAGGCGGTCCTTTTCCCGTAACAATGTGCCCTCGCTCCAGACTCTGAAACTCCCAGTTAGGCTTTGGAGAAATCCCATCGCTTGATGGAGGTGTAACAGTCTTTGGGGTCCTGGGAGTAGCAGGAAGAAAATGCTAAAGTCACCCCACTCCTGGTGGGGCAGGAGGATCGGCGGTAGGTGGGTATTGCCAGTGTGTGTGTGTATAATTTTCCTAAATTCATAATGAAATTTACATATTTGGATGAGATGAGAGTTCATTAACATGGGATAAATGTGCTAGCTGCTGCTTTGTTGTTGTGTTTTTTTTTCTTCAGGGAGAGAAATAGAGAGAGGCACAAACCACCCCGGAGCAAAGATGGCAGAGGATCCGAAAAGGCCGTCACCATCCAGGCGCCCCCCGGGGAGCCCCTGCTGGGGAACGACTCCGCTCGGACGGAGGAAGTTCAGGTGAGGGTCCCGGGTGGTCTGTGCGCACACGGCCCCTCTACCCAGGCTCTTGTCGGGAGATGTTTTCCTCAGTCTTGCAGCAGTAGGTTCTCTAGGGTTTTCACCTTTATTTTTCTAGCCTGTTAACTTGTTTATCCGTGTCCTGTGGTTTCTTGTCGGTCTGATGGGCAGCCCGGGCCGCCATTGGCCAGCTTGCGGGTGCTGCTGCCGAAGTGTGACGGGTGGGCCTGCTGGAGGCGTGTTGGGAAGAAGCCAGCTAGGCTGGCACCCGGGCGGGGGAGGGAGGAGTGTGGGCTGCAGCGTCTGGAAACTTATTGGAGGAGGAACAGGATACAAGAGGAAAGGACCCTCCTTCCAGAAACCCCGAATCGTGTGGGGAGAAGGGCGGGGCGGTTAGGACCGTCCTGAGTGAGCATCACTCTTGGACGTGACGTTGACCAGGGGCTACGTGCCTGGGTCATAGCTAGGAAAGCACAGACGGGTGAAACAGGCCCTGGGACACACAAAAGGCCAAAGTGTGGCAGGCGGGTTGGGGGTGGGCGGCAGTCTGTGGCTCGGGAGGGCTGGGGCCACACAAGGACACACGAGGATGCGTATGCTTCATTGGGAGTGGCAGCTCCTACATCGAGGCGCTCGTCACTGCTCAGGAGCCCAGGCTCCCGCCTGTCGCCTGGTCCTGCCCGATTTCGGAAAGGCCGGAAGTTGGGGTTTCATGTGAAATCACTCAGCTCTTTAAGCACAGTTGGCTCGAACTGTCGTGGGTCCACTTACACGCGGATCTTTTTCATTGAGTAAGGACAGTGCTGGACATGGGTTTTCTCATCCTTATGATTTTTTGAATAATTCTTTCTCTAATCTACTTTATTCTCAGAAAACAGTCTATGATGCATATACAAAATGTGTCTTAATTCTGTAGGTTATTGGTAAGGCATCTGGTCAGCAGTAGGCTCTTAGTAGTTTGGGGGAGTCAGAGTTATATGCGCCAGGGGGTCAGTGTCCCTAATTCTCACATTGTTCAAGGGTCAACTGCTTTGATAATTTACAGATTTTTATAGCACATTGTGTGGGGTCTTCTCTCTGGGCCCCCACTGCCTGGCAGCCCAGCTGACTTAAACACCTGCGCTACACTCAGTGTTTGCATGCCCTCCCAGCTCGCGAAGTAGATGCATGTCCAGCCTGGGCCCCGAATAGCCGACGTGTGCACACAGCTGTGAGGAGGGAGGACTGCGTATCAGTCTCTGTGTGCGCGTGGGGTCACACAGATGTGCGTTTCTGAGCAGATCGACGGCTCCTCAGAGCATCCAGGGTGCCCTGGGGACCCAGAGCCGCAGCTGCGGGACGAGGGCAGGGTGTGTCCAGGATGAGTAATGTCTGTAGTCCTCACTCTCCCACTGCCCGCCGTGGCTCTGGAGTGGGGGCTGGAGGGTTGGAGGGATGGTTCGATGGATGGGGCCACTTCGGAGTGGCCCACCCTCAGTGCCGCAGGGGGTCCGTTTCGTTCTGGACGTGGATCCAGGGGTGCTGATGGCCCGTGCGGAGGCAGTTCCCTGCAGCTTCTCTGCACCTTGTAGCTCCATTGGGGAGCTGGGGGTGTGGCACCAGGATGATGGGATGGGAAGTGCGTGGACATGGGCATTGGGAGGCCGCACTCGGCAGCTGTGTGACCTTGGCAGTCACCTTGGTGGGCCTCAGCTTCTTCACTGAACATCTAGGGACATGGATTCCAGGGTCTTAGATCCTTTCTGTTCTAAGAACCTCATATGAACCAAGCGGCCCTTTGGCCATCTGCATTTTTTAAAATATATTTTATTGATTTTTTTACAGAGAGGAAGGGAGAGGGATAGAAAGTCAGAAACATCAATGAGAGAGGAGCATCGATCAGCTGCCTCCTGCACACTTCCTACTCGGGATGTGCCTACAGCCAAGGTACATGCCCTTGACCGGAATCGAACCTGGAACCTTTCAGTCCACAGGCCGACGCTCTATCCACTGAGCCAAACCGGTTTCGGCTGCATTTTCTTTTTTTTTTTTTTTTGAAGCTCAAATGTGCTCACCTTCTTAACATGGACAGGGATTTAGTTAGGGCCGCTTTGGCATGAAAAAAAAAAGGCGGGAGCTAAACCAGAGAGCGTGGTGGCCAACAAAATGACTGCCAGATGCTAGTCATGGTTTCAGCATTGCGTGTCAACCGACCAGGCCCAGTACCACGCGTGGAGTCCCGTGTTGCCCTCACTGAGAACATTACCAAGTCAGTTACTGTCGGGAGCCTGTGAACTCCCCCTGTATCAACGCAAGGTGCCGTCTTTGAATGTTTCCCCCTCTTACGATTTTATTCTTTTAAAAAAATTGAAATAAATTTACACCCAGAGAAATGAACAGACTAACACTAAAGCGTACAGTTCCATAAACTTTAATAGCTGAGTGAGATCCATACAATGCATACTCCTATCGATAACTGTATTTCCATTACTCTAGAAAGTTCTCTCATGTTCTTCCCTGTCTCCCCACTCCCCCCTCTCCAAGGCAGGCCCTGCTTTGATTTCTGTCGCTGCCGATTAGTCTTGCCTGTTTTAAAATTTAATGTAACGGGAGTCACATCCTTTTGATTCGGACTTCCTTTTCACGCAGCATCGTGATTGGAGATTTCTCCACGCTGTGGTGTGTTTCCGAGGTTCATCCTTTGGGATTTTTGCTGAGTCGTGTTGCAGGGTACACATGTTCCAAAATTCGACATGCGTTCTCCTGACCGACAGGCATTTGGGTTGCACCATTTTGGGGCTCCGGTGGTTAAAACTGTTAAGGACACTCCCATACAAGCTTTTTGTGGGCATATGTTTTCATGGACTTTGATAAAAACCTGCAAGTGGAACTGCTGGGCCATACAGGGAAGCATATGTTTAAATGTCTATGGAAGTGCCAGCTAGTGTTCAAGAGCGACATCTTGTGCATCTTGTGCTTCCACCAGCCATGTCCGAGATCCCCGATGCTTCCTCGTCTTAAAAGGTCCCCCCCCCTCCTGGTGTGCGGCTCTAGTCGCTTTCCAGACTAAAGAACTGTCTCTTCCCGGGCCAGGCTCTCCGCCCCCATCCCCGCTCCTTCCCTGGGCCTGTGCATTTTGTGAATCCGATTTCTATCCTTTCTACATTAGAAGTTATTGTTCAGTCGGGAGAATTCCTGATTCAGCTATTAAACTAGATTTTTTTTTTTTTAAAGTTGGTGTCTTACACATTAATTTCACCCAACGGGCCACTCCATCTGACCTTTGTCCCAGTTAAATCCCATCCACGGGTCCCTGAGGCCCACCCTTTGGACTCCAAGTGGCTTTTCATCACCTCCTTCTCTGTTGTTGCTTTGGGGTGGCGTCAGAGTTGCCAGGGAAATAGCTAAGTTGTTTAAAATCCTGACAACTGGGTCTTGTTCCGTGAGGACTCACTGCTGTGACTAGAGGCCACCCCAGAGTCAGAAAGAGAGAAAGCAAGAGCGCAAAAGGCAGACGCTCTGGGATGGTCTTGGCACTCCTGGGCCCGGAGGTTCAGCTTGCCAGGAGAACGTGTGTCGTGGGAGGAGGTTAGCTGCCCCAGCCAGAGACGCTTGGATCTGTTAGCTTGTTCCTGGAGAAGTGTTGCCAGGGCGTGCTCGACGCTGGTATTTATTAAATGGGCCTTGAAAACGCCATGGAGCTCCAAAACAGTGTGTCCTAGCTGCAGGTAAGCCTTGTTTGGAGCAAGGGAACTTCCCTCACGAGGCCTTCCGCTGCGTGAGCTACTGGAAGCCACTTCCAGAAGGGGAACCGGTGAGCCTTGTGACCCAGGCTTGAGTTGAGGATACAGGTGGGCCCTCCTGCTAGTCTAACAGGCAACAGGATT
>CM050527.1:9782500-10020000 GCA_027563665.1 Antrozous pallidus
GGTGTTACACCTAAGAGGTTGTGAAATTTCATTCTCTGGACGTCTTTAAAAACAAAATCAAAATAAAACAAAAAAAGGAGTCGGTTGTACCTGGCCAGGACAGGATAGATATGGTTTGATCCGAAGCAATGAATTACTCAACTCCAGTTCTCCTGTTCCTCTTCCTACTGAAGGTCAACCAAGGTCACCAATGCAACCAATTCACGGGCAAACACACTGTGCGGACACGAATGGGCCTGGATAGCATCTTCATGCATGTGAAGCCTGTCACTATTCTCTGTACCAGCACACTGGTTACATTCATGGGGCATCTTGAACTTCCCTGATATGGCCAATGATGAACAGGCCCTGTCCCATGCCCAAAGCAAACAAAAACCTAGTTGCCTAAGCTCTCAGAATAACACTTGGAGTCCGTAAGCTGGCCACCTTAAGAGATTTCAAAAACACGGAACATGGCACCACTTCCCCATAACTGCTAAGATACAGGGGCTGAGGGACCTAGCAGGTCAGGCTTCTATGTCCTTTGGTCATCAGCAGCCCAGGTTACCAGACTGATTTTGCTTTAGAGCTGGATTATATCAAATGTGAGATCATACTGATGGCTGCATAGGAAAAGCAGATTGAGACCATCTACACTAACAAAAGAGAAACATGCAAATTGACCATCACTTCTCTATGCCCACCAGCCAATCAGGAGTGAGTATGCAAATTAACCCAACAAATATGTCAGCCACCCAGTCTCCCAGCCACTCTGGGTCTCTGGGTAGCACTCATGCAGGCATAGAGTGGCTGGGTAGAGCGGGATGCCTACTATGAGGGGAAGGACGGGGGCAGGGGCGCAGAGGGCAAGGGGTGGAGGGAGCTACAGTAGCAGCACTCCACCCACATCAAAGACTGAAGGCAGTGGCCAGAGGGAAGGCCTGGGTTCCGGGTGCTGGAGGAAAACCGGTGCCGACAGCCAGGGGAAGGAAAGCCTACTGCAGGAATCTCTTCATGCAATGAGCCTCTGGTATTTAATAAATGCTGTCTGTCTGGGAGATGGAAGATTTCAAATTTATGAGGCTCCCGGGGAAAGGGGAATGAATAAAAGGGGTCCGTGAGAAGGAGGTTGGCAGCCCCCTCATGATAAGCCTCTGTCACCTACACACCACAGGTGGGACCCAGTGCCTTGTGGAGGGCAGAGTCCAGTATACTTACAAGTCTCCGCAAAAAGGAGGAGCAGACTACACTCCTGGGAAAATGGGTGTTATAAACAAAAACAGAATTAAATACACAAAAGTAACATCGACTTACAGCAATTCTGACCTTACTCCACTACATCAAAGAATCATAATGGGGCCCTGGAGCGTTGTCCCGTACCAAAAGGTTGTGGGTTCGGTTTCCAGTCGGGGCACATACCTACGTTTTGGGTTCAATCCCCGATCAGTACAAGAGGCAGCTGGTCTCTCTCTCTCTCCCTCCCCTGCTTCCTGTCTTTGAAAATCAATGAAAACATATCCTCGGGTGAAGATTAAAAAAAAAAAAAAAAAGAATCATGGTGGGGAAAGGCACCCCACTGGCATCCCCCCGTTCCAATAAAGGAAAGGCTTAGAACCTGAGAGGTGGGGCGAAAAGGCCACCACTGCAGACTGGGCCACAATCTCCTGGAGCTCACGTTTTGTTACAGTGTCTTTGCCCAGATGACATTTTGATGGACACACAAAGCTTGTCCTTTGGTTCAAGAACAGGTCCCTTCACTTCCTCTGGACCTGCCCCTCCAGAAGGCCTCCTGCCTTCCCTGGCCCCTCCTCCAGGGGACCTCCAGAATTCCCACTCACAGCTCTCTGGCATCTCCCATCTGTCTCTGGCCCAAATACCCAGGCCCCACGCCAAACTCCTTCTCCAATTCTTACTAAGCTACCCCTTGAGGGTCCTGGCCCACCAACAGTGGGGCTGCTCCACCCATGGGCCCAGGTGTCGTCCACCCCCCAACTGTGCCAGGACCTCACCCTTCTGTGTTTGAAGGCATGCCTGACATTCCCGCTCCTGCAGAGAGCCTTCGCAATGACCACTCCTGACCTCGGCCAGCCTCACGGCTCCGGACAGAGAACTGATTCCCTCACGCCTCCCGCTGAAAACAAGCACGCACTTGCCTTGCCTCCTTCCACAATGAGCACCCGTCCTCAGACACCATACACCATCAATGGCCACTTGCAAAGGGATTCGCCCTTTGCTTTACCTCTGGCCTTAGATCCATGGTCGGCAAACTGCGGCTCTCGAGCCACATGCGGCTCTTTGGCCCCTGGAGGGTGGCTCTTCCACAAAATACCACGGCCTGCCCGAGTCTGTTTTGAAGTGGCGTTAGAAGTTTAAGTTTAAAAAAATTGGCTCTCCAAAGAAATTTCAATCGTTGTACTGTTACTATTTGGCTCTGTTGACTAATGAGTTTGCCGACCACTGCCTTAGATGATCATCTTCTAGGGAAGAGGGCCAGCAATGCTTGGGTCACTTGGATGGTGGTGGATGGGGCATCCGAGTGAATTTAATTAGACTTAAAAGAGGGCTAGGCAGAAACTTTGTTTCAACTCTCGTTATTCTGAAGCTTTTATAAAGCTCTTTAAAGTACATGTGACATCCGACCACATGCGCTTCCAGCCTGGGCAGAATGAATATAATTTAATCTTCGGTTTAGGATCTTGCAGGGCCCTGAGGCTCATCATGTGCTTCTGCTGCTGTAATTACAGATGCGGGAGATGCAGAGCCTGGGAAGCCAGTGGCCTGGGAGCCAAGCTCCAGACGAAGCCCTTGCGACAACCAGCTTGCGATCTGTGCCTGTATGCAGTAGAGATCCAAAAATAACAAACGAAGTCCCGCTTAGCTGAGGATTCGCTACGGGAAGTCCATTGCCATGGCTTTTGTTACATGCCTGCCGGTGGCCCCCTCCCTAAAGGGCTCTTGATGAGGGAACGTGGCAATGTGCTTTTCTGCAACGAGAAGCTTGATTGTGATGCAGCCATTCATTCCTCTGGAAATCAGGGGGAATTCACACACAGGTGTCCTAAATTTCCTCAAGTGAAAAGAACCAACTCTTTTTGCGGAATAGCTGTGCTCCCTTTGAAAGGGCAAAGAAACAGGTGTCCAATCGTGGCGAATGAGCAGCCCCCAAAGGAACCTGAAAATGGGACTCAAGACGCCGTAACTCAGGGCGCACAAGGCCGGGCCACGGAAGGCCGCACCTGGAGCCTCTTCATGCAGGACCTGGGCCTGGGCTCCCGGGAACCAAGCTAAGGCCAGATTCCAAACTCAACACACCCAAGCCAGTCCTCCATGTCCATTGTCCCACGTGAACAGGCACCTAAAACCACTGACAGTCATCCCTCTAGTCTCTAAAGGGCGACCCCAGCACCGTTATGAGTCTGACTCTGAATTATCAGGACTCTGCTGGGGAGAGAGTGCCCCCCCCCTCCGAACCCTGCCATCTGAAAGCGCAGCCCCAGTCCTCTGCCCAACAACCACCGCCGACATTGAACTTCACAGTCTGTGGATGGAATTCAAAATGGATGTGAACTTGATTGAGGGGGGAAAGAACACACAAAACCCCCCGACATCTTTATCTGCACTAACCTCTCAGTGCCTTCGATTACGAATGTAGCCCGGGACTGGTGTCACAACAGATACATGCAGAGACCTCAAAGACAGCATGGTCATTAGGCCCAAATTATCTAACTGTTAGACCTTGTTCTGTAATGTTATTAAATGCAACATCATAACCTTGGCTCTTAACATTTTGATAACTTATGCTCCAATACCATTTATATTCTTTGTTATCCTCTGCATTTGTATCTATGCCCTTTAAAGTGCTGTCCTAAGAAGAGGTCTAGAGGCTTCACCAGATTGCCAAGAGGATCCATGGCACAAAAAAAAGGTTCGAGAACCCCTGCCTTGGTGAAGTAAAGGCGTGAGCACCACAGCCAAAACACATGGATTCCAACCCGACTCTGCCAATTTCTAGTTCTGTTCCTTTGAGCAAAAGGATTTAAAATCTCTGAGCCTTGAATTTCCCCACCTTGACTGAGGGAGCCAACACAGAAACAACACCGATCTCGTTCAGCAACAACTTAACTGAACACCTGGTTACTCTGCGCCAGGCACAAGGCTGAGTTCTGGGGCTACAGGAATGCACGTGACAGAGAGGGAGGGCCCTTCGGCACTTTCTACAGAAGGTCATGCCATGTGCATTGTTTAGCAGTGACTGGCACATAAGCATTCTATAAACACGACAGTCCTACAGCTAAACCTACAAGGTTTAGTGTTTAAGTACGTGCTGATTTATGTTGCCTCCCACGTGACTATTGTTGGTTCTTCTAGCTCGTGCCCTCCCAACAAAGCTTCCTGGAGGCTAGGGGCTGGGCATCACGCTCAGAGGGCACAGCTTGTTGGATGGAAGAACACAGGATTTGGAACCAAATGGCCCTGGCTTCGAAACCCCACTCTGCCACCGGCTAGCTCTATGACTGCACCAGAGAGCAGTAGCTGTCCCCCAAAATCTGTCCTCTACTTCCTCTACAGTAATAGAATTTCTAGATTCTGGCTGCGCACATGAACACTCAGAATTAAGAACAATTATTTCCCAGCCTCCCTTGCAGCAAAGCATGTTGTGATCAAATTCTGCCCAATGGGAATATAAGCAGAAGTGATGTGTATAACTTTCAAGAAGTATCCTGAAATTAAGAGGGCCTGCCCTTTACCTATCCTTTTCCCTCTCAGCACGGCCATCAGGGTCATGAGATGCCCTTGGGAATGGAGGCGTGCACACGGAGCAGGACACAAGGAGCCTGGGTCCTACCGTCGTGGAGCACATTTCTAGCCGGTACAGCGATCCACCTCGGGCAGGTTCCTCCACCTCCCCGGACCCATGTCTACACAAAGGTGATCAGACAAGGTCTCTACCCAGCAAGGTTGTGTTGAGGATTTAATGAGATGGGGCTTGCTTCACAGTAAGGGCTTGAGTTAGGAGAGGTGGTATTGCCACTGTTCTTACCTCGCTGCAATGAAAAATATTGGAAACTGAGACATCTTAACACTGTCCTGGGGGCCAGAGCGGCTCCCGAATCACACACTTGAAAGGCATCCCAGCCACGCTGGTCCTCCAGACAAGAATGCCCTTCTCTGACACCCTTGTCAAAAGGCCCCCAGGGAAGGAGGTGGACTCCCTCTGGGACTACTGTTGGGGGGAGGGGGATGTTTGTTCATCCAAATGTCACTATCCTCAGCTATCCCTTCGGAATCCCGGAATCCTTCCTCGAGGGCCCTGACTCCTCTCTCTGCCTCCTTATCTCCGCCTTTGATCACTCCAGCCCTGCCTCTGGACACACTCCCACAGGACATCAAAGTTCCCTTCTCTCTCTTTTGGAAACACCCTCTGGTCTCTCCCCAAAGAAGCTTCCCGAACTAACTGGGAGGTAAGTGATTGCTTCCTGAGCTCCTCCAAAGGCAATCCTCCCATCGGAGAAGACTAGGAACCGCCAGCGCCGACAGGCGCTCCTGCATGGATCTAGAGAGGTCCCAACCGCCTCCACTGGGAGTGTTCTGTTGTGAACACTTTTAAAGCGATTTCATCTTGTTTGCAGCATCAGCACTGGACTGGGAGGCATAACTCTTCCTGGCAACGCAAAATCGAAATTTGCTTTATGCGCCTAAAGCTCATATTCATCTTTCCTGATAGTTCCCTCCCTGTTCCTCAGACACAAATCCTGGTCTCTCTCCCACAGAGTTGTCACCATCCTGTGTCACTGTCACTCACTCTGTGCTCCCAGGCACAGCCACAACCAGCTCGCTCTCTCCTTCTGCCCCTTCTCAGGAGTGGAACTTGACTCTCCTTCTCTTGGTTCAGCCAGGTCCAGGCTTTAGAACCGGGACAAGGGTGGCTGTGGGAACCCACAGCTGCAACAGGAAGAAACAGGATAGTGGTCAAGAGGGCAGGAATCAGCCGAAACCGGTTTGGCTCAGAGGATAGAGCGTCGGCCTGCGGACTGAAGGGTCCGGGATTCGATTCCGGTCAAGGGGCATGTACCTTGGCTGCCAGTACATCTTCAGAAGGGGGTGTGCAAGAGGCAGCTAATTGATGTGTCTCTCTCATCGATGTTTCTAACTTTCTATCCCTCTCCCTTCCTCTCTGTAAAAAATCAATAATATATATTTAAAAAAGAAAATAAAAAGGGCAGGAATCAGCACCCAGACAAGGAGAAAGGAGGAACCTGGGAGCAGAAAGCACAGGCCTAATGATGTCAGAGGAGCCACAGCATCTTGGAGATCCACCCTGTATCCCCCAGGGTTTCCTAACTCACAATGCCTTTCCATCCGTCTCCCTCTGCAGAGTGCTTAGCCTTATCCTACTTCCCACACTCACACAATTTCACTCCAGGGGTGTGACTCACATGGGCATAAAACCTGGGGATTTGTTGCTGTTTCAAAGTCACATTACACATTAATTTGCATGACACAGCAAGAACACTGCCCCATGAATCACTCCACGCCAGACTGCAAGCAGGAAACAAGACCCCAGCGTGGGTTAAGTCCCTTCTCCAAATACCTGCTGCTCTCCAAGGTCCCCTCCACCGTGCTCAGAGCCACTAAGGGAGAAAAGAGATTTGCCCAGTGGGGCCCAAAAGACCAGGCAGAGATGAATGTGTGTCCACAGTTCCAAACCCCCCACCACCACCACCACTTTCACCACGTCTGTCTCCGGCCACCATTCCTCCTCAAGGCCACCTTGAGGCTCATTGTCCTCCCAAGCACCAGTTCATACTCGAGGCTGGGAGTGAGGGGAAGACAACAGTGCAGGTGCCGGGGCCCAAGCTTCCGCTCCACAGAGGGCCCAGCACCGGGAGCAGACGGGACTTACAGTCCTTGAGCAGCCGGAAGAAACAAAAGGCACATTTCCCTCAGCCCCCAGCCCCACCCAATCAGTCTGCCTCTTTCCCGCCTTCGCCACTCAACCTTCCCCACACCTGAACCTCCCGGAGGGCTTTCCTTGTCGGTCCTCCCGACTCCACGTGAATCACTAATGACTGACTTACACCCACACGCTAAGCGAATGACAAATAGAGAACCACAAACGGCAATCGGATCGTTAGGACTGGCAAACGGAGGGCTTCCTGCCTTCTGAGTCCACCTGACACACGGGAGACACTAACCTAACCCACACCTGGGCAGGGGCTCTGCTGACTACCCAGCCGCCAGGCCGGTGTGTGTGCGTGCCTTGGGGCAGGCAGGGCTGGCACTAATGAACTTACTCGCTGCTTCCTTCACGCGCTCCGCACTGGAATTACCAGGATGACTGAGAGTCGGATGCCTGGGTCACCCTCCCAGAGAATCGGGTTGAATTGGTCTGGGGTTGCCTCCTGGACTTTTATTTTTAATATATTTTTTAATTGATTTCAGAGAGGAAGGGAGAGGGAGAGAGATAGAAACATCAATGATGAGAGAGAATCATGGACCGGCTGCCTCCTGCATGCTCCACACTGGGGATCGAGCCCACGACCTAGGCATGTGCCCTGACCGGGAATCGAACCCTGACCTACTGGTACACAGGTCCATGCTTAACCACTGAGCCATGACGGCTGGACCCTCCTGGACCTTTAAAAGCTCCCCCAGTGATTCCAACCTGCAACCCAAGTTTGCCATTTATGATGTGTTCAGACATTTTTAAGGTGTGAGGTTGAAGGGAGGCTTTGGAGCACTCACAGCCTTTCACCGTCGAGAAAGGGGACAGCCCTTGGAGGCCTCGGCCCATTTTACGGAGCCTCAGAGGTCAATCCCGTCAACCCTGTCAATGCCGGTGAGGCGGAGACTGGAAGGCGGGCTCTCTAACCCCAGGCTCACCAGGGTGTAGACAAGGCGTGAAAGCAATCTCCGTTGCCTACAGGTCACGGGCAAACCCCGCCAATACAAGAAACCTGGACTTGGGGGTGCAGAGTCCCGGGCAGCAGTGACGGCCAGTTCTGAACGCAGGGGACCCAGGCGTCCGGAGAGGGCGGGAGGTGTGCCCACGTGTGAGGCCTGGGGCAATGCAGAGAGAGAGACAGATCCTGGCCAGGGAGCTTATCCGAGACCCAGTGTGTCCTCACATACCTCACTGAAGACGGGGCTCAATGGCAGGGAAAGTAGTTTTGAGTTTGAGGACGGACAAGTGGTAGGCACTGGGAAGAGAAGCCGTAAGAGAGGCGTCCAAGGTTTGCCTCTCAGCACCAGTGTCTTGGTCCAGCTCTAAGTACTCTGACAGTCTGCGAGGGCACAAAAACCAATCCTCATGCCTTCCCAAACCAGGCAGCTCCAATCCCTCCAGCCTCTCTTCCTGCCAGAGCAGCAATCCGAGCTTCCTTGGTGAGGGGCCATATGACGAGTACCTCCAAACGTGTGTTTGGATCCAAACTACTTGGATAGGGCAAAGCCTCCCTTCAACCTCTTTCCAACCACGCCTACCCAGCTCCCCATCAGCATCACCACTCCAGCCTCCTCGACACAGCACGAATAATGATGCCACGTCGGGTTAAGGATTTACACGGACCATCACAGAGGTGAAGTCACTCAAGCACGTTTGTAATACTGCAAGGAAGCAGCCCACAACCCACATGGAGTCCCCAAACCAGTGACGGGCAGATGGGGGACCTCACCCCTGCAAGGCCTGGGACAGTCACCTTAAGGGGGGCAAATGTTCCTTCTCACAGACCGCACACGCTGTTCCACTATTCCTCCCCGGCCAGAAACGGGCCTCAGTACACCCGTCCAATCCGTGCCACACACCCGGTGCCGCACACCCCGACACACACGGGCCGCCTCTTGGTGTCTCAACATCTCCCGGTGTTGATGGGAAAGAACCACGCGGAATTACAGGAACCCACAGCAGGTTAAGCGTTCCCATCGATCGATCGCGCTGAGAGCAACGCCACTTACCCAGCACAGCCAGACAGCTCAGCACCGGGAGAAAGCACTTCATGTCGGCAGCGGAGAGAAGTCACAACAGGGGCGCTTCCTCCTCTCCCCGGACTTAATCTCTCATCGCTGGCAATCCACTCACAGCTCCGGGGGACAGTTTTGGAAACAGAACTTAACTCAGAAAATACGGAGAGGTTAAAGAGAGGCGATCAGCAGGAGGCGGTGGGGAGGGCGCGGGTGGGTGGCACGTGTTAAACTCCCCGATGCGGAGGAAGGGGCCAGCACAATCCTGCAGGCGAAACGGGCTCCGGCCACATCGTGTGGCTTGCGGTTTCCACCGGAATTATAGACTGCGGTGGGTTAATCCTCCAGGAAAAGGGGAAGAGAGTCTGAGAAAATCCTTTCATCCGCTGATTATACAGAAATGTCCTTGGCTTCCCAGTGAAGGTGTCTGCCCTCTCCCTCATTCGGATTCCCCACGGGGGACCGGGCAGGTTTTGGCAAAACCTTTACCAACCAAATCGCCCCTGGCTAACAGCGACTGCTTGGGTTTCTTCGTGGAAAAGTGCTCTCCATCCATGATGGGAGGTCAAGGAGCTGCCACCAGCCCCAGACCTGCCAGGCACACACGAAGTCGGTTGGCGTTTCCGAGTCCCAAAGCGGTCCCCAAAGCCGGCGGATTTCTGAAACAAACACAACAAAGATTTATCAGAGCCCGACGCGCCGGCCACCAAACCCAGGGCGGGGAAGAGCCCACCGAACGCCGGGGTCCCTTCCCCGGACCAGGGCAGACGCTTTACATTCCGACCTTGGACAAGTCGCTCTGTTTGGCCTCCGCCTCAGTTTCCCCGCCCAGAGAGGGCAATTGCGGGCGGCCGGCTGGAGCCTGCCATACTTTGGCCAAACGCTTCACTCCTGGGAATTCCCTTCGCCACCGCCGCGCCCGGCGCCACGGGCAGCCCCACCCTCCGCGGGCGCGATTCGGTCCGGGGCTCCGAGGTGGGGCGGCCGCTCCCGGTTCCACCCCGGCCCCCGCCCCCTCCGTGGGAGCCCGGCGCGCGCCGCGTCCCTGGTGGCCCCGCTATTGTTTCACCTTCCCGGGTGTTTATTCCCCGCTGAGTGGGGAGAAAGGAGACGGAGGGAGAAGGGCGCCGAGGCTGCGCTTTCCGCCGCCGGGACGCGCTCGCTGTGCGCCCGACCGGCCGGGGGAGGGTCTGGGGCCGACCCCGGAGCGCAGCCGGCGCCCGGCCCGCCGCCGCCCGTCCTCGCGCCCTCCCGGGGCCCCGCTCCGCCCGCTGCCGCCCGGGCCCGTGTCGCCCCCGATCCCCGATCCTCACCTTCCCGCGGCCCTCTCCCTCTACGCGCCCGTCCGTCTGCGGGTCGGTTGGCCCGGGCGCACGCCTCTGGGGACGCGCCGCCTCCTCCCAGTCCTCCGGCTACGGCACAGCCGCCGCGCGGCCCCTCCCCAGTCCCCGCCCCTCCAGCCCGGCCGCCGCACCGGCAGCCAGAGCGCGGGGCGCGGGTGCTGCCTGGGCCAGAGGCACCGCCCCCGGGCCCGCCCCTTCCCGCAGACCATGGGCTGGGGGCCTGGCCTGGACCTGACCGTTGGGGATCGGGGACGGGGCACCCAGAGGCCGCACCTGCGGGCGGGGAGGGCCGCCCAAGGACCTGGACCCATCTGGCGTGCGGGCCAGCAGCCCTGAAAGTTAACCAGGGGTTCCCTGGCAGCCTCCCGGGTCGCAGGCTACATGCACAGGCCCTTCCCAAAGCCCAGCGAAGGGCTGGGGCCTCCAGGAAGGCTGCACCGAAAACAAAGCCCTGGCAGAGACCGTGCGCCTCTTCATGTGGTGCAACCCATATTGCGCTTCGCTCGAGCACCGAACTTCCTAGAAGCTGAGACCGAATTGGACTCTGAAATGGCCTGGGTTCCAACCCTGGTTCCTCCACTTCCTCAAGACAAACCATGGTCGGGTACTCTGCACCTCCGTTTCCCCATCTGCCATGGTTATGAGATGCCTGGTACACACGTGTGCAACAGAACGGTGCAGCCGCATCCTGTGCACTCAGTCCCTGTAAGCTGTCGTCTCAGGAGGAAGTCCTCTCCAAGCAAGTGCATTTCCATTCATTTGATACTTATCCAACCCACCGAGGGGTTGGGGAGGCACCCTCACAAGGTGACAAAGGTAGAACAGGACAGCCCTGTCCTCCTGGGGCTTGCAGTCTCATGGGGAGACGATAAAACAGGGATGGCAAGAAAAAAAAGTGTTGAAAAAGCACATGCAGGGACATAAGTCCTATGTTGGGGGTCGAGGCATGAGGAAGAGGGGGATTGGTCACCCAGGAAGGCTTCTAGGAAAAACCAAAGAGCAGAAGAGGCAGCAGAGGACGAGAGAGGAGAGAGTGAGGAGTCACAGGCCTTGCACTCAGCACCCTGGCAGACCCAGGGGGACAGAGAGAGCGGCCCACTGAGAGGATCGGAAATCTCTGTTGGGCCCAAAGTAGGCGGTAAGAAAGTACAAGAAAGGAGCAGAGGAGAAATCCGGTGCCTGGACCAGGAGCCTTCTGGGCGCTGTTAGGGAGTTGAGACTTGAGCCCAGGGCCTTAGCGAAGGGAGGCTTTGTCCACTGTAGGACCACTCCGGCCTAGGTGCGGAGGGTGGATGGAAGGGGGGTTCTACAGGCGTCTGGGGGTGTTGCCGGAAATCCAGACAAAAGGTAATGGTAACCAAACCATAGAAGTGGCAACAGGGAGGGAGGGGAGTGAGCAGGTCCCTTGATGTGGGGAGGGGAGGTAGGATCCTGGAGTGAGGGTGAGGATGGGCCAGAAAAACCAGTTCAGCCTCAAAGGCTGAGATCAGGATAGAAGGATTGGGCTGAATGGACTGAGTTTGAGTTGCCTGTGGGCATGCAAGTGAATATGTCCAAAAGCAACTGGGTGTGCCTGCAAAGGCCTGAGAGGCTGGGGATTGAGGCGGGGCGGGGGGGGGGGGGGGGGGGGGGGGGAGATGGAGTCAGAATTTAGAGAGGGACTATGGGTTTGTAAGATGCTTTTTTCACCCTACTGAACAGCATGATGGTGAAAAGATTTAGTGAAGGAATAGACTGGTAATTCATTTATGGGGGGAGCGGGGGAGAAAGAGACATGAAGAAAGACCCACAGCATGCAGAGCAATGAAGAACATGCTATGAGGAATTCAAAAATAACTAAGGGGTCTTATTTGCCCCCACCCCACTCTCTTGCCAGCATGATCCGACCTTAATCATTTATTGCAAACAACTCTTGGCACTGTGGCCTGCATATAGTAATTGCACTATAAATACTTGAATTGAATTGAATTGGATTAAATATTTATCACGTATGCCAAGTATTGTACTGAAATCTCCTCTTGTGCGTTAAATATTGCCTCTTCCTCCCAGGACAACCCCCACTCCGGCATCTGCTCCCTCTCTGCCAGACTCCTTCATTTGTTCATTGAGCACCTGCTATGTGCCAAGAAAAGCCTCTGCTCTCAGGGTGCTTATGTTCTAGGGGAAAACCCCGAAAAATGTACAACACAGCATGGCGTGTGTTGTGAGGAAGAGTGGGCTGAGGGAATTGTGTGTGCATGCGGGGGGGGGGGGGGGGGGGGGGATCCCATTCCAGGGAAAGCCTCACCGAGGTTGTGAATTTGATCAGAGCCCTGATCAGAGGAAGGGAGGCAGGGATGGAGCCTTGGGGATTTCTGCAGGAAGAACATTCCAAGGTTAGGCAACACCAAGTGCAAAGCCCCTTAAACATGCTCAGAAACTAGAAGGTGTGCCTGAAAAGGCCTGAGAGAGAAGGCGGGGGTGGGGGGGAGGGTGTTTTCAAAAAGGTCACAGAGCACAAAGCCTGTAGGACCTCACAGGCTGGGGCAGTTTGGGTGGCTCTGGCTGCAGTGACAGGAGGGAGCTTTGGAGGGTAGGAGTGGAGGAGGGGCACTAAAAAGGCGGCTCTTATGGTCACGATGCTGAGCGATGACCACAGCTGGGGCTGGGGCGGTAAAGGTGCAGGTTAGGAGAAATGTGTGGAGTCTGGAAGCATTTTGAAAGGAGACTTACTTGATGGAATATGGAGGGGAGAGAAAGGGGAGAGTCAAGGAATCTCCCAAAAGCCCCACCGAAGTCTTATTTGGAGTTCTCTGACCCAACAAGCTGCCTAAGCATTTACTCCCTGGGCCCTTGTGGGCCCACTCCCTGTCCTTGGACCTGCACTCAGTTATTCCTTCTGAGTGGTTTCTCTTCAACCTACCTCGCCTCCTCCTACGGTGACCTGTTGCATCTTTCCTAAGGACCTGTCAACCCCAGGCTGGTTCCCGGCACAGCATCTGCCTCATTTCCACAGAGACCACCCTCTGAGATATTTAAAGAGCTGTGCAAATCCAATCAGAAGAAGACCTCTGCCCTCCAGACATGGAAACAGATGAAGTAAGAAGTTGACCAGAGGCATGATAGTGGCCCTTCACCTGCCGGCGGAGAAAGCCATGACAAGGGCAGAAGTGTCTGCTCTGAACACTCGAAGCTTGCATCACATCTGTGTGTGTGTGTGTGTGTGTGTGTGTGTGTGTGTGTGACATCTTACACTGGAATGTTGAGGCCCCTCCTGGAATCAGCTGCACAGTTGATATGTTTTGGGAGACTCCCTCCAGAACCTTCTCCCTGGGGCGGTAAGCTCAGAAGCCTGCAGGAGCCAGGCTGACTCACAGCGTCAGCAAAGCGTCACAGTTGGGAACAAAGGTCTAGTGTTGCCTGATTTTCCTACTTTTCAAGAAAAACAGGAAATCCAGATTTTCGTCGAAATGCTTCCTAATTTTTTTCCCCCCATTGGAAGCTAGTGTTTCAAAATAAATGAAACCCAGTGGGAAAACAGCACAAAACTTGTTTGAGGTTAAGATACGGCTGGTGATTCTATCAGCTGAAGGTCTCCAGACCTATTGTAGCTGTAATCAAAGCTAATCTAACACCAGAAGGGAGTGGCGTAGAAGGGGGCCAGTCGGAGGGGAGAGGAGGAATATCTGTAATACTTTCAATGACAAAGATAAACATTTTAAAGAGACTGTAAGTGATTTAAAGATACAAATGGGGAGGGTGGGGAGAGAAAGGGGATGGTTAGCCAAGTTGTCTTGTTGAGGGCGAGGCATTTCGAGTAAAGACAGCCTGACACTCGGGGTTCCCAGCAGGGATGTTAATTGCTCTATTGCACTTTGAAATGCCAAGTGGGAACAGCAAAGCTCCCCACCTCACACGCAGCCGCTCAACAATCCTCCTGATAGCTCGCTCTCTTCCTGGTGATTACCCTCCCACACAGGTGAGGGTCCCCAAGCTGAAGCCTAGGAATAGCTCGCACAGGATGCCATCTGCCTTTAAAAAAAATATATCGAGTTGACTGTTATATTTTGAGATGAGGGTGGCGAGGGGGTAAGTGGGTCCCCGAGGCGTCTCCCACAGGTGGGTGCTGAGAACCTGAGGTGCACCACCTAGTGTTGGAGAAGGGGCTGGGCGGCCCACATGAACTCTGAAGACTGGCTTCTCCCAGCGGGAGGAATAAGACTGGGTGCTTCCTCCACAAACCCCGAGCTGTGCTGGCTTGTTCTCTCCGGCTGATGAGCACAATGGGTCTGAAGAAGAAAGCCCGGTTTGGCTCAGCGTCGGCCTGTGGACTGAAAGGTCCCGGATTCGATTCCGGTCAAGGGCATGTACCTTGGTTGTGGGCACATCCCTGGGGGGGGGGGGGGGGGGGGGCGGTGCAGGAGGCAGCTGATTGATGTTTCTCTCTCATCGATGTTTCTTTCTATCCCTCTCCCTTCCTCTCTGTAAAACATCAATAAAATATTTTTTTTTAAAAAAAGAAAGCCCGGGTTTGTGCCTCAGATCTGCCTTTACTGTCACTTAACTCTAGTCAGGTTACTTCCCCTGGCTCATCCTCCGTCCTCCTTCCTAGAAGGGGGTGTAACAACAGCCCCTGCCCTCTGGGCGAGGTTGTAAGGATTACATGAGTTCATATAATGAAAGAGTTTAGCACCATCCCTGGTCCCTGGCGGTCAGTCCTCATCAGCTATTCTCGTCACCAGTTATGAACCTCACACAGTCCAGGCGCGGGCAGCCAGGAGCCAGGACATCTGGTCTCAGTCCAGGCTCTGCCACCTATGCTGTCTTTTGACCTAGCTGGACTCAGCTTTCTTCTTTTGGAAAATGAAGTTGGTTAGAAGAGGCAGAAGGTCCCACACTGGCTGTGCATGAACTATTCCACAAGCATTGAAAATGCAGATTCTCAGCCCTGGCCAGTGGTTAGTGTTGGCCCTCACACCGAAGGGTTTCAGGTTTGATTCCCAGTCAAGGGTGATCCTGGGTTGCAGGCTCTATTCCCAGTCCTGGTTGGAGCAAGTGTAGGAGGCAACTAATCAATGGGTCTCTCTTAGATCAATGTTTCTCTCTCTCTCTCTCTCTCTCTCTCTCTCTCTCTCTCTCTCTCCCCCCTCCCTCCTATCCACACTCTCTAAAAATTAATGGAAAAATATGCTCCAGTGAGGATTGACAAAAATAAAATAAAAGTACAGATCCCCAGATCCCATCCAAACATCAGCGGGAGACTAAACTAGATGGGCTCTTGCAGCTCAAAATTCAATGACAGCTTCTCCCCGATTCATGATCCCGTCTCCTCTGCGCAAGCCCATTTCTGATTCTGATTGATGGGTCCCTGAACGACACAACTTATCACCTAGATCAAGAGTTAGAAGCGTTCACCTCTTCATCAGTATTCCATTCAAGAAGTGGCCCCTCCTGCCTACTCCACCCTTGAGTGTTTCACGGTTCTCCGTCCCTCTTTTCCTAAATCTCAGCAAACCCTGATATTTCTTTTTAACCCGCCAGCAGCCTTGGATCTCCTTCTCCACGGGCCCAGCTCTGGCTCTCGGCCGATGCTCGACCCCCCTGGGGTAACTCCCTCCCTCTGTGAAAGCTGGCACGTGACCCTGAGCCTGTGTGTAGGCAAGGATCTTGGCTCAGGCTGAATGCCGCCACACTTGTCATGTTGGCGTGGCTTCTCTGAGCTCAACTGGCCGACCCCCACTCTCTCCTTCCCTCTCTCTCAGAGCCCCAGGGCCCTGGGCTGGCTGCCAGCACTGGCGGCCATGGTCAACCAGGCAGTGGGCCAGGCGGAGGACTCTTAGGGATTTTGCTTGGCCCGTCTGGTGGGGTAAAAAAAAAAAAGCATGAGTTTGATCACAAAGCTACTGTCCTTACACAGGAAGGTGTGCCGCCACCGACCTGCTATTGTAAGAATCCAAACGACTGAGATGTGGGGCCCCCTTGGAGACATCTGCTCCCCACCCGTCGCCAGGGCTGCCAGGCCGATCTGGCTGGCACCTCGCCTCTTTCTGGAAAGGAGTGCAAAGACGCTGGCACATCTCACCCAAGTGTATAGGAGCCTGGCTGACAGGTCCCAAAAGTTCACTTGGAAGTTAACCTTCTGGAACTCAGAGCTTATTTCCCCATAACAGTCATATAATATACAGGGATTCTATTTCCAAGCCAACACACAAGCCCCGTTAACCCTTACTGTGCTTCAAAGAGGAAAAAAAGCAGTAAGCCAACATACAGTTGAGACACCACTGACTGAATAGTACTGAAAAATAACATTAGAACAAGAATTTTTCTTTTAAAAAATATCAACAAAGGCTTAACAAAAATGTAACGTGAAGCTCTGCTGTGCACCCTGGGGTGCTAAAGAACGTGGGCAAGGGTCCCATCCTCGCGGAGTTTAATTCTGCAGTTATTTTTCTGTTTATTGTCTGTGCTCCCCACGAGTGTGTGGGTTCCCCGGGGGCAGAAGCTGATCTCTGTTCTCCAGTGTGTGCCTGTGCCCGGAACAGGGCCGGCCTAGCTCGTAGATGCGTGCACTCAAAAAATACCTGTTAAATAAGTGAGTAAATCAAGTCTAGTCGGGGAGACAGACAATAAGCAAGGAGGCAAATAAATGTGCCCCAAATGTCAGGTGGTGGGAAGGGCCATAAAGAAAAATAAAGCAGAACATGCAGGGAGAGAGGTGACTATTTTCTTTTCTTTTTTTCTTTTTTTTTTTAAATTAGATTTTATTGATTTCTTACAGAGAGGAAGGGAGAGTGACAGAGTTAGAAACATCAATGGGAGAGAAACATTGATCAGCTGCCTCCTGCACACCCCTCACTGGGGATATGCCCGCAACCAAGGTACATGCCCCTGACTGGAATCGAACCCAGGACTCTTCAGTCTGCAGGCTGATGCTCTATCCACTGAGCCAAACCGGTTAGGGTGAGAGGTGGCTATATTTGATGGCACAGTCATGCTTCTCTGAGGAAGTGACATTTGCACAGAGATCGGATGAGGAATTGAGTCACAGGAGGAACAGCGGGGGAGGGGAGAAAGAGGGGGGGGGAGAGAAGGATTGCTGCTTTTGGTATTATCAGACCAGGACATTTGGACCCGTTTTCCCATTAATAACTGAAATGCCTGGACAAAATTTAAGTGGTGATAAAAGAGAGTTAGTGACGAGCCCAGCAGCGTGGCTCAGGGGTTGAGCATCGCCCTATGAACCAGGAGGTCATGGTTCGATTCCGAGTCAGGGCACATGCCCAGGTTGCAGGCTCGATCCCCAGTGTGGAACATGCAGAAGGCAGCCGATCAATGTTTCTCTCTCATCACTGTACTCTCCCCACCTCTCTAAAATCAATAATATATATATGTGTGTGTTTCGTTTTTTGTTTCTTATATTTTATTGATTTTTTTTTTTTTTTTTTTTACAGAGAGAAAGAGAGAGGGATAGAGAGTTAGAAACATTGATGAGAGAGAAACATCGATCAGCTGCCTCCTGCACACTTCCCACCGGGGATGTACCCGCAACCGAACCTGGGACCCCTCCGTCCCCAGGCCGACACTCTATCCACTGAGCCAAACCGGTCAGGGCATGTGTGTGTGCGTGTGCATGTGCGTGTGTGTGTGTGTTAAATTAGTGAAGTGTTGGGGAATGACCAGGCAAAAGCTAGAAGAGCAGGACCATGAGGCAGAGCCCTGCTGCCCTGAGGGCCCCCATGGAAATGCAATAAGCAGCTACAAAACTCAGCTGAGCTTCGGTGGCCTCAGAAGGCGAGGGAAGGTTTAACCCTTGAACTTGGGTTAAACTGGTTCCAGACTGGGAGCAGCACCGGGACCTTCCAGGAGCCAATGGAAATCGCCCTGGGTCTTAACGATGCCACAACGGAATTCCCAGCACACAGCCAAATGTAATCAGAAAATAAGACAACACGAGTGAGAACCAGCGGAGACGACAGGAAACTGAAACAGGCCCTCGAAACCCTGAGCTACTGGAGTCACCAACGCAGCCCGCAGAGCAACGGCGTATACCGTGTTCAGAGAAAGAAAACCCACAGGGAAGACTGCTAGAGAAACTGAAAGGGCAGGGAGATCTGGGGGAAGAGCACTCCAGCTAGGAGGACAGTAAGCGCCAAGGCCGAGGCAGGAAGGCTGGGCTGTTGCAGAGACAAAGGCAGTGCGGCCAGAGCAGAGAGAGCGGGGGAAGGAGGGGTGGATGGAGGGTCAGTTCAGAAAGCAAGGCAAAGGGTCTTATAGGAATGAGAGTCATTCCATGCGTCAAAGGAGATGAATTTTCTGTTTTTATTTGTACACAAAAACCTTCATTACTGATCACCCTCTTTTGTGCCATCTATAAAATCCCCTGGCGAGGGACATCAGTCCTCCGCCACCCCTGCTCTTCTCCCTGCAGTGCCCAAGTCCCACCCGCCCAGACGGCCCCTGGGACTGAATCAGGGACAGCATCTCCCCGGAAGGCTGGCTTTACAGGACGCTGTTTTCCCCAAGCTTGATCCCAGCCCAAGGCAGGGAAGCGCTAAGCTGGAGCCCACAGTGTGGCTTGAGTTCACAACTCAAATGATCACACGTGAACATAAACAGGATTCTTTCACAAGCGCTTGTAATTTCTATGACCTGCCCCCCACCCCCTCTTTCTTACCTTTACTTACAATTTTCCATTGGACAAAGGCAGGGGAGCAGAAAAGGAAAAAAGTAGAAAGAGAAAGATGGAACTAAAGAAGAAAAATTGGTGCCCTCGTCAGTTTAGCTCAGTGAATAGAGCATCGGCTCACAGACTGAAGGGTCCTGGGTTTGATTCTGGTCAAGGGCACATACCTTAGTTGCAGCTTCCCCAGCCCTAGTCAGGGTTGAATGCAGGAGGCAACCAATAGGTGTTTCTCTCTGTCTCTTCCTCTCCTTTCTACTCTCTCTAAAAATCAATGGAAAAATATCCTCGGGTGAGGAATAACAAAAGAAAAGGAAAGAAAGAAAGGAAGGAAGAAAGGAAGAAAGGAAGGAAGGAAGGAAAGAAGGAAGGAAGGAAGGAAGGGAGGGAGGGAGGAGAGAGAGAGAGAGATGGAGGGAGGGAGGGAAGGAGGGAGGGAGGAAAGAAGGAAGGGAGAGGGAGGGAGGAAAAGAGAGAGGAGGAGAGAGGAGAGAGAGGGAGGAGGAGGAAAGGAGGGAGGGAGAGAAAAATTGGGAAGAGGAGAAGGAAAAAAAGAAGGGAGAGAGAGAGAAGAGGACAAAGAGAGAGAGAGAACAAGCAAGAGAGAAAGAGAGCTAGGGAGGAGGAGGGGAGGAAGGAGAGGAAGAAAGAGAAATCCTTAAGTAACCACACATGTGGCTATGAAATATATCTGAAGTATCTCCACTTAAACAGCAGGGGCCTAGTGGCAGATTTTAAATATTTAATTGACTAAGAAACCAACACAGTACAAAGCCCTTTTCTTTGTGAGCTATCATATGATAACCCAAACACAGCAGTTGCTATTTTTCTCCAGGCTCTGTCAACCACAGCCATTTGTCTTGTCCTGCACTGTTAAAAAAAAAAAAAAATTGAAAAGAATGTGTGTCTCTCTCAGTCACAGACCAAAGCAGCCCCGTTGCAACAATGGCCGACCTGTGGAATTCTGCAGCCTCGGCCCCTCCTGGCTGCCAGATGTCAGACAGCGTTCCCTTCATCCGCACCCACCGCGGGGCCCTGTCCCCCTGTGCAGTGGTGGGAACTCACAACCGCTTCCGAATCCCACAGCAGATCTGTGGAGGCCAATCTTGCCCGAGGGGAACGAGCTGCCTGGGAGTACAGATGGGGTGGGGTTCGATTTGTTCCCCAAGTTCTGCTGCTTATTAAAAGGCTTGTTTTTAGCGGGGGAAGTCAGTCATTACCACGAGAGGAACACGGAACAGACCTAACCCGGCGTTTGAAAGGAGTACCGTGAGCTGGAGGGAACACACGAGCCCTCCCATGGGTGTGTTAACCCCAAAATAAAAGCCAAGGAGAGGCAATAAACATTTGTTTGCGATCCAAAAGAATAGCTGGTCGGGAAGCACTGATTCAGGCAGAAACACAAATGGTGCTCTAATCAGGAGACAAAAGCAAAGGCCATTTCTGAGAAAGGGAGGGGCCGGTTACATCAGTGGAAGGAAGGCATTGATTTCTACAGGTGCAGACCAGCTAATTAGCGATGCTAATTCTAAACAATGTGTTTTACTTTCAGTCTAGTAGTCAAACGATCTGCTTTCTTGTTATCTTTGCAAACAGGGCTACAATGTGGCTTCAGGCCCAGCCCTGAGGTGACTGTGCCCGGTTTTAACATTCCAGAGGCTTGAGGACGTGCAAGGCAGTTCCTCTGGGATGGCAGCTCCAGGTCCATTTGAAAGCGGCTCCCTTTCTCTCCTTTGTAGCGCTTTCCTGGAGGCTCTGCACTCATCCTACTGCAGGCTCAGGAGGCAGCTGGATGACTCCGGGACCTCCCTCTCCTTCTAGTCCTGCACTCCCCTTCTGCCTCCTCCTCCTTCCCCTTCTAGTCCCGCACTCCCCTTCTGCCTCCTCCTCCTTCCCCTTCTAGTCCCGCACTCCCCTTCTGCCTCCTCCTCCTTCCCCTTCTAGTCCCGCACTCCCCTTCTGCCTCCTCCTCCTTCCCCGCTCCCTTCTCCCTTTCTTTCATGACGGTGAATTGCATCAGCAATGCCACTCCAGCAAGGCAGTGGGCAGTCACAGCACGAAGATGCCGACTAGAGTGCCCCAAGCTGCCAACCCCCCTCTAAGGCACAAGAGAACCCAGGGAAGGCAAAAGACAGTGTAGCTTCCTAGTTAAGAGCCTGAATTCCACACTTCCTCTTCCACTGGCTCTGTGACCTCTGATAATGTATTTAGCTGACCAGCCTCAGTTTCCTCATCTGTAAAATGGGTGCTTTATATGAGGAGATGTTATAGTGCGTTTTTTAAAAATGGCGGTAGCTTGGGGGAATACAGCAGCCATACACTGGGTGAAATACTTAGCACACAGTAGATGGTCAATGAAGTCAGTCACTTAACAAATATGGTCAAACATCTACGAAATGCCAGGCCCCGTGCCGGGCACCTGGTGACAAAAGAGATAACAAGGAGCCCCTGCTCTCACAGAGTGAGCCTGTGTGCCAATGATGAAAGTGCCACCGTTGGCACCGGCGAAATGGCACCAGGCGTTAGACGGGACTTTGGTTCAGCAACCTGGGTACTTGAGTTCTGGCTAAGAAACAATTCAGAGCCAAGACTCAAACTGTAAAAGAAAGTTTATTTAGAAAGTCACAGAGGTGGGAGAAGTGAGCTGGAGAGGAAACAGGCTCAGAAAACAAGTTACAGCAGGAGAAGGGCCCTGGGAGCTCAGGAGAGAGGGAGGGAACAGGCCCGGGTGGTGGTGGTGGGGGACGCTACGGAGGAGGGGAGAGGGGGTGGGTGGACACTGGATGCTCCACAAAAAAGCCCAGCTGGTTCCTCCCTCCCGGAGGCTTTTAAGGTGGGGATTTTAGGGGAGCTCCCTGGGGGAGGGCCGGGAGGGTCTCAATAGAATATTCCTCAGTTTTCCAGGTGTGTCCTTCCAGGTGGTGGTCTCCACTGACTGGTCAACACAGGGCAGGGGGTCATTAGTCCTTGCAGCCGGTCCTGAGGTCAGCCATGCATCCCTTGTCTGGTGGTGCTGCTTTTCTGGAGCCGAAACACAACTGAGGCCTAGATGTTATCTCCAGGGGTTAATGCTTCAGGGAGTGTTTGCGCTGTGCAAGGGCCCGCTGGGAGTCTAAGGAGGCCGCTCTTCAGGCCCTGGTTTCTCCTCCGAGGGGTTGACTGCCGGGCTCGTGACTTGGCAGGAGAAGAAAAGTCACAGAGGGTCCGAACTGCATGGCCAGCTTTATGAAAGGCCAGGGGGTCCAAACCCCATGACCAGCGATATGCTGGCGAAGGAGAGGTCACCCTGGAGGCATGGTCCTTGTTTTCCCAGTTTTACCTGTTGCTAGGCACCCAGAGGCTTTCAGCCCTGGTGACTTTCTGCACCTGGCCCATCGTCCTTGCTCTGCTCATGTCTGTCTAACTGCCTCCCACACTGTGACAAAACTACACCCAGGAATGGGATAAAAGCTTGCTGTTAGAGGAGTCACTGCACCTTTAAATGGTGCAATCAGAAACTCCTTGGGTCAGTGTCATTTGAATCAAGACCAGAGGAGGTGAAGGAGCCCTGTGGGGAGATGTCTCAGGGAAGAACATTCTGGCCAGTGGGAAATCCTGAGCCAGGAGGGCACCAGGTGCTGCTGAGAACCTTCTAGGAGGCCGGCGTGGCTGGAGCTGTAAGTCAGGGAAGGAGAGTAGATGGAAATGAGGTCAGAGGGGTAAAGGCGTGTGTGGGAGGGGAAGGAGGCACCAGGGAGTGCGATCAAGTAGGTGCTTGTTGGCCGCTGTAAAAACTTTGGAGAGTTATAAGGAGAGGAGTGATGCAATCTGATCAATGTGTTCACAGAATTGCTCAGGCAGATATGTTGAAAATAGACTGTGGGTGTCAAGAGTGGCCGCAGGGAAACCAGTTCAAGGCCAAATCCATAACCCAGGCCAGAGATGGTGGCAGCTGCCAGAGGGTGGTAGAAAGGGAGGTGGTAAGAAGTGGTTGGATCAGGATATGTGTTTGAGGAAGAGCTTGCAGAATTTGATGATGGACCTGAGGAGGAGTGTGAGAACAAGAGAAGAGTTCTAGAATGCCTCTAGGGGTTTTGGCCTGAGCAACCAAAAGATGGGATGGCCATTGACTGAGATGGGAAAGACTGTAGGTAGAGCAGATTGGGGCGGGGGTAGGAGAGGCGATGGATGCTGTTTGACATTGTGAGAGATGATTGCCTTAATATCCTAACGAGTCATGCCCATTGAGGCTTGCCTTCTTAGAATGCTGCCTCGGCCTTGTAAGGAGCCCAGGCTAACCGAATCTGCTGGGGGGTCAGTTATACGGAGGACAGCCAATGTACCCTGGTCACTGCTCCAGCTAATGGCCGGGCGCATACGCGTGGGCATCTTAAACCATCCAGTCCCAGTGGAGACTCCAGAAGACTTCAGTTGCATGAGTGACCCCAGGTAAGGCCAGCTGAGACCAGCCCGGATTGCCACTAAGCTTCAGGGTCTGCTGTTGTAGCAACAGGTAATAAATCATGTTAAATGTGAGATGCTTTAAGGATTAAAGCATTAAAGAATTAGGGTGTCCAGTAGGTAGTTGAACGTGTGAGTCTAGAACCCAGGGGAGATGTCCAGGCTGAAACACATCAAGAGAGCCGTCAGCACACAGGTGATCGTTGAAGCCACGAGACTGATAAAATACAGTCTTATCAGTGAGTATAGGCAGGACACGAAAAGGCCAAGGACTGAGTCCTGGGACACCGTAACACTGAGACAGGGAGAAGAATGGCAGATGTGACAGAAAAGGACCAGCCAGTGCAATGGGAGAAAGCCCAGGTGTGTGTGGTGTCCTGGAAACCAAGAAACAGATTGTGTTTTCGGGAGAAAGCAGGACTCGATTATGCCTAATTATGATAATCACTGATCCAATAAGATAAAGACTGAGAAGTGATCACTGGATTTAGCCAATGAAGGTCTTTGGTTGCCTTGAGAGGAAGACTTGTAATAGAGTAATAAACATGGAAGTCCGCTTGGAAGGAGTTAAAGAGAGAATGGGAAGAGGGGAGTTGGAGCCGTGGCTGTAATAATCCTTCTGAGGAATTCTGATATAGAGGGAAACAGAGAAACAGATGGACAGGGGTAGGAAGATGGGCAGTCAAGAGAGGTGTCCTAAGTTTGGGACCATTTATTTATGGATGGGAAGGAGCTGGTAGAGAGAGGAAAATCAAGTGATGTGGGAAACTGGAGGAAGATTTGCTGGGTGACGTGCTTGAGTACATGAGTGGGGATGGGACCTAGGGTACAAGTGGAGGCACTGGCCCGAGCTGGGAGCAAGATGGATCCCACACAATGTGGAAGGAAAAGCAGAAAATGTGGGCAATGATGTCAGCGGGTGGGTAGATGTAGGTAAAAGACTATGGAACTTCCTTGATTCTGTTTTCTCATCAGGGTCATTGGCTGAGCTTGAGGATAAGGGAAGATGTGGAGGAGGAGGAGGAGATAGAAATGAATAATAGCCATTGTTACTATCTTCCTGCAGGAGGTGAGGGCTCCATCCTGCCCACTACTACCCAAGAGTTCAGGATTTGTGTTCTGGTAGGCCAGGCTTGATACAGCCTGTGGTGCAGAGTGACTTTGGCTGGCACGATTGCTACTTCCTCCTTGACACGGGACTCAGTTTTGTTCAGACATGTGGCAGCTGTGTGCTCAGGGGTGTCTGAGACTTTTCCCTGACCAAGGCTGTGAGCCTTGATTAGTCTGAGCCAATCAAGATCATCCTGTCCCCAGGATATTCTCCCCACAGGTTAGCTGTTTATCACAAAGGGGGAAATGGTAACTTTACAGGAGAGAAATGGGGAGGGCAAGGCCAGGACTTGGGGATCACAGTTACATCACCAATAGGAACAAGTCACAATCACCTGCTACTTGTGCATGACCCGAGTCTAATGAAGTATCAGACACACCCAAATCAAGGACGTCCCACAAAATAACTAGCCCCGTCTCTTCAGGGACAGAGAAAGACCTAGACTGTGACCTAGAGGACGGGAGGCTAGAGAGGCCTAACAACTAAAATGCGACAGGTGATCTTAGATGGACCCTGGACCTGAAATACCCTTACTGCAGAGGACCAGCAGACAGAGGATGGAACGTGGATAAAGCCAGTGGGCTGGGGGAAAAAAAAGATAATTCTATTCCCTTTGCCAGCAAGTGTTTTAGGCATGGACGTGGGTCCCAATTCTGGTCAAGAACATGAGCGGAGATCTGCTGGCGGCCTCTTAGAAAAGATGTTTCCTTATGATAAATAACGACTCACAGAGGGAGGATTTCTTCCCTTTGCTCCCCAGTGTTCTGTGTAGGGGAGAGGTGGATGGGGGAGGGGGGTGGAGACATTTTCTTTTTACCCAATAGTAACTGTTTTAGGTACTTGCTATGCCTTCAATACCCACAGACACTAGTATGGATTCACCTACCGCCTCAGCAAGAACAAACAAGAGACAATTAACTCAGACCTAAGCAAGGGGAGGGGGAACAGGGACGGATCATTGGTCTTGGCCTGTACCCACCTCGCCGGCCCTTCCTCCTGTGTCCCACCTCCTTTTTAGGCTCCTATCACCCCAGGGAGCTCCCATTCTGTTTACAATCTGTCCCCAGCGCTCAGTGCCGAACCAGCACAGCGGTTCCCTGTGTTCTGGCCCTAACGTGTTCATACAGCGGAGTTCCCGTCAGTGGTGGTCCCCTTCGCAGAGCACCACAAAAACTGATAAATTTAAGATCAAAACACAGCCTATGACTTAGCACAAAATTATATATTTAGCAACTGTGTGCTTAAGTTGCTTAGAAATGGTCAATGTAATCAAATGTACAGACACTGACACACAATATAAAACCATAACCATCAGCCCAGACACCTGTCCACAGAAAGAAAACAAACTGTTCAACATGGCATGACGGCGGGGCCCATCAATATTCATTTGCTAGCTGCTAATTCTTGCTGTCATCTGCTAGCTCTGGCCAGTGGACAAGCAGTAACAGGTGCCAAGGATTTGATGAAAACGTAGGGAGAAAAAGACTAAACACTGGAGAAATTCTACCCATTAACTTAATTTTTCTGGGAATCCACATACTTCTTCATTCAGTCAACAAAGACTGATTGGGCAAGTACCCTGTGGCAGGCACCACGCCAAGCAGAGGAGACACGATGCAGTGAGGTTTGCTCTCCTGAAGAAGGCTGGTCGGAGAGACGAAGGGGAAATGCTAAAAGCACCAGAGGGAGCGAGGCCTCTTTTAAGTAGGGCAGGGACCCACAGAGCCCGGAGCCTAGGCCAGAGACGGCTTCTGGAAGGATGAGCTGCGAGAGCATCTAGGAAATAAACTCCAATGGTCTGAACCAGTGCTTGTCGGAGAGGAGGGTTTCACAGAGCAGTACTGGGGGGCGGGACAGGACCACCTTTTCCGTGTTGTGTCATTCATTATTTCATCAAACAGCACCTGCTGCCCTAGCCGGTGTGGCTCAGTGGTTGATTCCAGGAGGTCACGGTTCGATTCCTGGTAAGGGCACATGCCTGGGTTTGTGAGCTCGATCCCCAGTGTGCAGGAGGCAGCCAATCAGTGATCCTCTCTCATCATTAATGTTTCTATGTCTCTCTCCCCCTCCTTTCCTCTCTCTGAAATTAATAAAAATATTAAAAATATGTATATACAAATCACTGCCATTACCATAATGTTATAGACAAAAGGGTCTTTTAGTACCAAAAAAAAAAAAAAAAAGGAAAAGAAATAAGTACATGATTTCAGTTAAAAAAAAAAAAGTCCTTTCACTGGTGTAAATTAAATTGTGAAGAACTTATCCATCCCATTGTCCTTTGTCTCGTTTTGCTGCAGATTCATGAAAACATGAGCCCTGAGCTGCCGTGGGGATAGGCGCTGAGAAGGCATCACGCAGAGGAAAGGACAGAGTGGAGGTCCTGAGGCCCCCGGGGCTGCTTCTGGGGACCCTGGGTTTGGGGGCGGGGTGGGGAGCAGAGCCAGCAGACCTCAGGGCTGGGTCATGACCTTCCAGGGGCCAAGTTTTCCTTGCAGGGTGGGAGTAGGGCTTCCTCTGTAAAAATATTACCGATTACATGTTATGAGTGTTCTGGCAAAATGAAGAATCGAATCTTTGACCCTAAGAGTTCATTACTTTTTCTTCTGACGTGACAAGAAGTTAAAACATTTCCGTGGGCCCCTGCGGAGCTTTGCCCACTGTGCCTAGAGGATGTCAGGTCTGACTGTCATAGCGTCCAGTGAGACCCGTCCCACAGGCTCCCGTGTCATCGAAATCCCCTCGTTGGTTCTTCCCCGGGGAAGAGTCTGGCCCTGTTTGGGCCAGTAACGGACTCAAGGAAAGCTGAGGAATGATGTCTCAAGAAGGCCACATCCCACCGAGGTGCGTGGCTCTTGTAGGTGAGCACAGCAGGCCTGGACACTCCAGAGGACAAAGGACCACTTGCCAATGGCCGGTGGGAGGGGCTGGCCTCTCTTGTCTTCTGGGACAAGCAGCAGCAGGGACCCGTTCTTTCTAGAAACTTGGCCAGAGGGCTTAGCATCCCAGGCTCAGCCTGATCTGCATTTCAGTGGCCAGGGCCAGACCGACCCTTTCACAATACAGAGTCCCTCCTCCACCGAAATCCTGTCCAAACGCCACCTCTATTGAGGGCCTGATAAACCAACACTAAATTTTAGCCCCTCTGTCCTTTTTCGTCCCAGCGGGAGGTGGGCGTTGGAAGTCTTATCTAGGACGTGCAGGGCTAGAGGGCACGGACCAAGTTCATTCAAGTGCCTGGGGGCACTTGAGATCTCTGGTGGCAAGAGAGAGAGAGATGAGGTTTGGATTTTTGACAGACTTGGACTTTCAATATGCAGCAGGAGCCCAGTTCCTGTTTTTGCAAGAATGATGCATCTGTACAGATGTGCATACTCCAACAGGATCACCCCCATTTTCTAATGTAGCCCAGGAAAGAAGACCAAAGACAAATGCACAGTCATAAGGTGGGGGATCCAAATATAAGCGTCTAACAGAAACAATGGCTAAATGAGCAACTAGAATATCACTGTCAGCTGTCTACCCTAATAGTTCATAGTGAAACAACTCAAAGCGAGGGGAAGCTTGGAAGACCAGTGCACTGAATATTTCTGTACCCTCCCCGGATCTACTAGTTGGTATTTTGCCACATTTTTCTCTCTGTGTATGTGTTTCTTGGTGGCGTGTGTTTTGTGTTACATCAGTGTATTTGTGTGAGTGTAATTTTTTTTGCTAAACCATTTCAAAATACGTTTCAGACATAACGACACTTCGCTATATAACTCCTAGGAATACACCACTCCCCTAAAATGTCATTATCACCCTCGCTGGTTTGGCTCAGTAGATAGAGCATTGGCCTGTGGACTGCAGGGTTCCGGGTTCGATTCCAGTCAAGGGCACATGCTCGGGTTTCGGGCTCAATCCCCGGAGGCAGCCGATCGGTGATTCTCTCTCATCGTTGGTGTTTCCATTTCTATCTCCCTCTCCCTTCCTCTCTGAAATCTATAAAAATAAATAAAAGAAAAGAAACTAGGGGAAATTTTTTAAAAATGCCATTATCACACTGAAGAAATTCAACATTAATGCAATTGTGTTATCCACTATGTAGCCCAACTAGCTAAAAAATGTATTTCACAGCATTTTTATAACCCAGGACCCAATAAGTTCACTCAGTGCAATGTGGTTGTTATGTATCCTCAGCCTCTGTTCATCTGGAAGAGTCGCCCGCCTCGGGCTTCTTCGTCTTGCACTGACAGTTTTAGTTCAGCTGGTGGCCCTGTTGCATGTCCTAGGTTTTGCTGATCGGCTCCTCGTGATTGCAGTCAGGCTGAGTGTGGAGGCAAGAACACTACTACGCAGATGATCTGCGTGCCTCCCCCGGCACACAGCCAGAGGCCGTGCGTCCGCAGCCCTCACAGTGAGGCCAAGTTTATTTGGCTAAGGGAATGACCTTCGGTTCTCTTTATTGTAACGACACTCCTTGACCTTCGTAATTAACTACACTGTGGGTGTTAAAGTCTTTCTTTGTGATGTAGTATATATTTTAATTACAATAATTAAGGTCCATTAAGTGCACATTAAGATTCCCTCTTTGGACTATCCGTTCTATGGCTTTGACAAGTGTTTAATGTCGCGTAACTGCCATTCCAGTTTCATACAGAATAGCTTCCCTGCCTTAAATATCCCTGGTGCTCCACCTTCTCTGAGCTCCAGTTAACCCTACAGTTGGAAAGAAAAAACGGGATGAGGTTTGGATTTTTGACAGACTTGGACTTTCAATGTCTTGAAATGACCAGGAAAACTTATGGAATCCATGTGAGATTTCATCTGGGGGCCAATGATCTGACAGGGTGGGTATGGAAAGGCAGTGCAGGAAGGAAAATAAAGTCGGTGTCTGCTTATACCCAACAGAATGTGTGTGTGTGTGTGTGTGTGTGTGTGTGTGTGTGTGTGTGTTTCCTTCAGCTGCTATAACACAGACATCCAAAATCAAGGTGTTGGCCAGGCCATGCTCCCTCCAAAGCTTCCAGGGGAGGGTCCTTCCGGCCTCTTTCAGCTTTTGGTGGCCCAGGTGCTCCTTGGTGTGTGGGAGCGCAACTCCATCCTGTCTCCATCTCACACGGAGTCTTCCCTCTGCGTCTGTAAGTTCCTGTGTCTCCCCGTGTCAGGTCTTTCTTCCCTCAGGGGACAAAAGTCATCTACTTTTCTGGGAAAACCGCCTTTCCTCCATTGTCCCATCAAAAGCCCTCTGCTATACAGTGAGCTGCGGAGTCACGCCAGCTTCCCAGGAGCCGCTCTGTAGCAGGAAGCTTCCTGAGTGCAATAATTAATCATTGTAACATTTCCTAATGTTTTTGTGGCGTCTCACAGTTTACAGAACATTTTCACACATATTCCAGCTTTTTCCTTTTCCCCAAATCCCCCTTTCCTTCTATAAGAAGTGGCACTGCTTAGAATCACTCACTCATTCATCCACCCATCCTGGCTACATAGTGCCAGGCACTGAGCGGGAGGCGGGGCTTTCAGAGATGAGTGACGGGTCTGGGTGAGGAGAGAATCACAGGAAGGGAAGCTGAGCCTCCAGCCGGCCTACCCATCGTCCTGTGAGAAAATACGTCCTCTTCTCTCAGAGTTGGACTCCCTGTTCCTGCAGACGAAAGCATGCTCATGGAGACGTGTCCTCACTCACGGGTGAGGAAACTAAGTCCCCAGAAGCAAAGCGATTTTGCCAAATGGCGCCCAGTAAGTAAGTGCCTGAGATGGTTCTTGATCCTGAGTGCCCCACGCCAGTCCCACACTCATCTGTGTACCCTGTGCTAGTCTCCCAGGGGCAGAGACAAGGATGCCTCACTAGCCCGAGTGTGGGTACACTGCCTGGCACCCCTCTTCCATATACATAGCAGAGATGGCTGTGGACAATGGAGGAAAGGTGGTTTCCCAGGAAAAGTAGATGACTTTTGTCCCCTGAGGGAAGAAAGACCTGACATGGGGAGACACAGGAACTTACAGACGCAGAGGGAAGACTCCATGCGAGATGGAGACAGAACGGAGTTGCGCTCCCACACGCCAAGGAACACCTGGGCCACCAAAAGCTTTCATATCCACAGCAGAGATGGCTGGGCGTCCAGTCGGCTGGAGTGGCTCCGTGGCTGAGCATCAATCAACCCATGAACCAGGAGGTCACGGTTTGATTCCTCCTCGGGAGGCTTCATGAGTGCAAAAATGGCGGGCTTGATCCCCAGTGGGGGGCGTACAGGATGCAATTGATCAATGATTCTCTCTCATCATTGATGTTTCTCTCCCTCACTCCCTCTTCCTTCCTCTCTGAAATCAATCAAAATGTATTTTAAAAGAGAGAGAGAGAGAGAGAGAGAGAGAGAGAGAGAGAGAGAGAGAGAGAGAAAAGGTGCCCAGCGACACTCATTCGGGTGGTAGGATCCCAGGTCACTTCCTCCCCGGCAGCTGAGTGATGGCATTTTACAGCAGGGAGCCGTTTCACCAAGTTCAGCGCTGTTCACAGGGACGGATAGGGCGTGTGCACAGTTAATCAGCCCTAACAGGTGAGCACGCTGTCTGAAGGCCTTGGAAGTGCCTCATGAATAATTCCCTGTAAATACGGATCCATTGTCCAAGTCTCGGGGAGACGGATGGAGGGGATAAAAGGCTGAATGGCTCAGGGAAAGGGAGCTAATGGATGGGCGTACTCCACGGAAGCGGAGGCCAGGGAGTAGGGTCAGCGCAGCCAGGCTCACCGGCCTCCTGGGAGTGTGAAGCATGAGGGCAATTAGGCGTGAGCTATTTGCAGGCAGCAGGAGAGAAGAGGTGAGCTGCGCGCTCAGTTCCGGGTGCGAGCCGGATGCTGTGGACTGTCACCCTCCTGGGCGGCTGCAAAACGACGCAGAGGGTCAGCCTTGCAGAGGGTGGGGCTGAGTCGGAAACACTTAAGTCCACCTTCTGAGCTTTCAGGCAGCTCTTATCATAAACATAAGCACAAAGGTCAAGAATTCTAAACCCTGAGCTGCTAATTGTCTCATTTCGCCGTAAGTAATCTTGCTAGAATGCTGATGCAGCCTGTGTGTGTGAGTGTGTGTGTGTGTGTACGGGCGGGCGAGTGTGTGTGTGTACGTGCGAGCGCACAGGGAAGATAGTGGGGGGGAGGGGACGTGGCATTTTTTGCCAGCATTTGCCTTATTTTTATTTTTGATCTCCCTCCCCCCCCTTTCTGCCCCGCTTTTCTCCACCCTTCCAATACGCTGAGGCAGTGTAAGTTACAATTTATTAGCTGGTTGCTATGGGTTACCCCAGCGCTCCACAGATATTCCCTTCAGAAATAGTAACACTTAATGTAATGTAAAACAGAACTACTGTATCACCACTTGGTTGGCTTCTGCTGGCTTGCAATATTCCATCCTTCCCTGCTGAGCCTGGAGCCTCGAGGAAATTAGCTGGTGCCATTATTCGATGATGATGATGATGGGTGGCTGCCATAGCCCTTGTTTCATGGGAAAGAGGGTGTCTGCAGAAACTGGGGGCCAGCATGCCCGGAGACCGAATACAACTTCATCTTCCTGGTCATTATTTAAGGCCACCTTCTGGAAGCCCAGTCCCTGCGAGCCCGAGGCCAGTCACCGTAACTGGGAGGCCAGTCGTAACTACCGATGGGTTTCCTTTCTTTTGCCATCTTTATAGCGTTAGTCGTAGGCTGATTAACAAAAATGTGGGCTGGTACATTTTTAGGAGAATATTTAGCTGTCAGGATTTAAAAGGAAATGGTGAGGTGACAATGCCGAGTACAGTCGTTCAACTTCAATAAACACAGTATGAGAGATTGATATTTTTAGGTCACCTACATTCTCTGTTCTGCCCACTGTCTCCCACCAACCATGCACCCCAGCCTTGAGGAAGGAAAGGGACCCCCCAGGAGAGAGTGCAGCTCCCTCACTGTTCTCTTCTGCTCGCAGAGCTGCAGCTGTGGGTGTGGATCCCTGGGTGGGTGTGAGCTGCCCAAGCAGGGTCCGCTTCTTTTTTTAAAAAAATATATTTATTGATTTTTTACAGAGAGTAGGGAGAGAGAAAGTCAGAAACATCAATGAGAGAGAAACATTGATCAGCTGCCTCTTGCATACACCTAATGGGGATGTGCCTGCAGCCAAGGTACATGCCCTTGACCGGAATCAAATCTGGGACCTTTCAGTCCACAGGCCGATGCTCTATCCACTGAGCCAAACTGGTTTCAGCCAGGGTTCGCTTCTGAGGACTGCTGGGAAGGGAGAAGGAAGCCAGGTTCTGGAGTCTAGTGTCTGTGTACAAAGCCTGGCTCTGCCTCTTTCTGGCTGTAGGACCTTGGGCAAGTCACCCCTAATCGGAGCCTCGGTTTCCATTCTGTAAAGTGGGATAATACGTGTAACCCTCAAGATGAGAGAGGCAAAATGAATGTTATTCACGGAGCAGAAGGCCTGGCTCCTGGCAGGTGCGTCAACAGTGGCCCGGCTTACTTTTGAGTTCTCTGGAACAGGGGACGCTGCTCCCTCTGCCTGACACACACTTGGTCGGCTCGTCCATCTGGGCGACTCCTGCTTTTTGTCCACGGCTCAGTCAGATAGAACCTCCTTGGTGAAACCTGCTCTCAGGTGCCTGTCCCTCCTGCTCTCAGCTCTGCTGTGGCATCAAAGATGGGCAGTCTCTGTTTCCAGCTCTTCCTCCATGGGTATTGGCCAGCCCCCTTTGGGGTGGGGACCTCACCTTGTCCGTATCCCACACACAGTGGCTGGCACATGGGGTTCAATGAGGTTTGCTGGGTGTATGGACGAAGTAAGGAAGAAAGTAGTTCACCAGGTCCTGTCTACCTGAGGCCATACCTCAGAGATGAAGGCTGGTGCTCCAGGCTTCAGGCCAGTGGCAGTCACTAGGACAAAGGGACAGGATATGCCCCAGTCTCTGGGGTTCAAATGCCTTTGGCTGCAGGTAACAGAGATGCAACTCACAGTGGCTTATACTGGGAAACTGATCACGCCCCACAGCAAGGAGCCTTGTTTTCAGTAAAGTCATCAAGGAGGTGGGGTCTTCAGCTGGCCTAGGCATCGTCTGCTTCCTTTTCTATGAGGGATAAACCTCTTCTAGAACCCCTACACGGACGGACCTAGCAAACCTGTGCTCACGCTTCTGCCAAAAGGACGTCATGGATCCTTTCAGAAACCAGTCACTAACTCGGGGCAGCCATGCTGGCTCGGTGGAACGCACAGTCCTGAGTAGGGGAGCATGCCAACACAATGTGGGGTTCTGTGAGGAAGTGGGGGCATGGAGTGAGGGTACTTTGGATGAGCCAGCACCCAGCTGTGGCAGCAGTGTTCACTCCACTTACTCCTTCAGTGGGTGTCTATTAGCACCTACCACGCACCAGGCATTGTCGAGATGCATGGACAGCGGCGAACAAGACCCCTCCCCTGAAGGAGCTGAGGAGCTCACTTTCGGGCGCGGAAAGAGAGAATCAGCATCGAAGTGTCGGAAGAAATACACAGGCCAGTATAGCAGAGAGTGTGCAGGCTGCACTGTCCATCGGGGACAGCTTCTCTGAGAAGGAGCACTGGATGGAAGAGGGGGTGCAGGTCAGGTAAAGAGCAGGGTATTCCAGACGGAGTGGCAGCAAGCACAAAGGCCCTGAGGCAGGAGAGGGGTGACTGCCTGGCTGGGGCAAAGTCTGTGCTTAACGACTGACCCGAACCTGCTTCTGGCACCCAGCCTGGCTCCTGCCCCAGGCTAGGGACAGATCACCCGCAGCTCCTGCTTCCCCAGATCACCCACAGCTCCTGCTCCCCCAGATCACCGCCACAGCTCCTGCTCCCCCAGATCACCCACAGCTCCTGCTCCCCCAGATCACCCACAGCTCCTGCTCCCCCAGATCACCGCCACAGCTCCTGCTCCCCCAGATCACCCACAGCTCCTGCTTCCCCAGATCACCCACAGCTCCTGCTCCCCCAGATCACCCACAGCTCCTGCTCCCCAGATCACCGCCGCAGCCTCCTGCTCAGACTTGCAGCCCTGCTCGGGTCAGGTCTGAGGCCCCAGGGGACAAGGGGCTTGGCTGTGGGCTCAGCCCAGTGAAGACAGGAAAAGCCTGCACACTTGACAAAGGAGCCCTGGGGGCTGAAGACCTCTTTGGGCCCTGCCTAACTTGTGTAGCAGAGATGTCCTGGGTCACATCTGCTGGGGGTATAAAAAGATAGGGACGCCCAGCTGGTGTGGTTCAGTGCTGGAGCATCAACCCATGAACCAGGAGGTCAATGTTAGATTCTTGGTCAGGGCATATGCCCGGGGTTGTGGGCTTGATCCCCAGTAGGGGGCGTGCGGGAGGCAACCAATCAATGAAAATCTCTCATTTTCTTTCTTTCTTTCTTTCTTTCTTTCTTTCTTTCTTTCTTTCTTTCTTTCTTTCTTTCTTTTTTTAAAAAATATTTTTATAGATTTCAGAGAGAAAAGGAGAAGGAAAGAAAGAAACATCAATGATGAGAGAGAACATTGATTGGCTGCTTCCTACAAGCCCCACACTGAGGATCGAGCCCATACGCCGGGCATGTGCCTTTGACTGGGATCAAAGCCGGATCCTTTAGTCCGCAGGCCGATGCTCTATCCACTGAGCCAAACTGGCTAGGGCTTATTAGGCCCTTTTAGATTGGGGTACCCCATCCCTCAGTGTCCCCACCAATCTTGTTTGGCCCCTGGTAAGGGGCCAAGACCCCAAGTAGCATTCCTGGCTTGTCTCAAGGATAAAGACCAACTATGGCGCCCCCTCCTCTAACCCAGAAAATCGGCACATACTTATTGAATTTGAGTGGGGCACCATTTGCCATTTTCTGCTTATTCGGTGATGTGTTCATAAGAGTACGGTGAAAATGAAAGTGCACATTTTCTGCTCTAACAATTAAGTTAAACAAACTTAGGTTGTTTTTATTGCGGACTTAGATAATAATGAGCTAGAACGAGTCTTGACTATGGCCACCTCACATGAACCTACTGTACCTCCAGAGAGTACTCTCTGTACCACATGGAAAATCCGGGCTCCCCTGCACCCCACCACCCAGGGCCGTGGGGTTCCCTGGGATAGTGAAAGCCCCCATTGTCTCAGGGAGAGGAGTGTTCTCAGTCCCTGCTGAAGCTGCCCCTCCATGTCCTTGGGGCTGCCAGGGGCGGGGCTCAGGACACCCCATTAGCACAGGTAGAGCTCCTGGAGTGGCTGAGACACTTCCCTCACCCCCCTTCCCCCCACTGCAGAGTTTAGGAAGCCAGCCGGCTCCAGGCCCAGGAGACCAGCCATGAAACGAAACCTGTTTTCTCATGAGCTTTTCCTTCAAGTGGGATTTTGTCCGCAGAACTGGGTTTAAACATTGCATTTCAATTTTACACACACACACACACACACACACACACACACACACACACTCACACCAAGGTGCCCCGGGGCAAGGGGCTGTTTGAAATGAACACCAGTCCAAGTCCTTTACCTGCCAAGTGTTCGATTAAGCTGCTTGGGTCTGTTTCCACCATCCTGTCTTTCAAATATTTATGTGGCAGATTATAGGCAAGCTTCAAAGGCAAGGAAATGCAAATCTGCTCTATAAATCATAGAATGGCACAGCTGCTGTCCTCCGCACAGTGACAGTTCACAAATGCCAGCATTTCTGTATGCAGACGGGTGTGTGTGTGTGTGTGTGTGTGTGTGTGTGTGTGTGTGGTGGGCTTCTTGCTCTCAGCCAGGCCTGGTATGTGTGTGTGTGTGTGTGTGTGTGATGAGATGGGGTAGAGGGGGAGTTCTAACGTTACCTTTTTGCAGAACTGCAGATTTTATTTTTGTGTGTGGTTTCCCTGCAGTTAAGGAGTTAGCATGCTGCTAATCCTAACAAACTGAAGGGGTAGAACCGCTCCAGGCCGCTGAGGCTTCCAGGGAGTAGAGAGACAGGAGTGGCTTTCAGCTTGGGAGGGACTATACCTAGAACTTGAAGTAAAGTGGGAAGAAGTCAATAAGCAATAACTTTGAGAATCCCGAAATGAATTTAATTTAGTCTAAATGAGTAAAAAGGAAACTGTGCATTGCAAATAGCTATGCACATTAAGCTCTGCCCCCAGGGTCCCGACAATCTGGCAGCAGAGGCCCCTGCTCCAAGGATGAGACTTCTGTGGGTTCTTTCAGCTGTTGCCATGAACACATGCCATGTACACTGGTGCTCAGCGACACATGAGCATCCACCAGGACCTGCGCTGGGGTTTATGGGCCTTGGCTGGCAGCTGGTTCCGGCCTGGTGTCACCCTACAGGCGTACCTGGGGAGGGTGCAGAGGCCCAGGGGTGTATCAGAGGGAATGGGGGTGGGGGTTGTTGGGTATTAGTCAGAATTCCACTGCAAGTGACTCAAGCTCACTTAGGCAACGGGGAATTTTCTGGCTCACGGGACAGAGCTCTGAATAACCAAATCGTGGGAAAGAAGGGGGTGCAGTTGGGCTTGGGAGCAGCTGGAACGCAGGGGGGCACTGCCCAGACTCCCTTCCATCACCTGTCTTGCATCTTCCTCTGTGCTGGTGTCTAACATGGTTGGCAAAAACTAGCAGAGTCTGTACTCACACCTTTACCATTGTAGAGACTCTTTGGTACTTAAAGACTTTTGCACTATCAAGTTCTCCTTTGAATAATTCCAGGGATGAAATACGATTGGTCCAGCTGAAATTAGGTGTCCATGCTTAGACCAATCAACTATAGGGAGTGGGCATGGGGGGCGGGGAATCATATAAAAACAAGACAACTCTTCTGTTTGTCCTGTGGATAAGGAGAGGTCTCTCTAGAAAAGGGGGTGGGAATGCTTTGGACAGAAGATCCAAAAAAATCTGCTACAACCGAGAGAGGGCGGGATTCCTCCTTCCTGCCTGTACGAAAGTAAAACGCCAGGGTTGTGGTAGGGCCCCCTTCACTTGATTCTTTTCTCTCAGGAATTACAGCCCTGAAATGCATGCTATTCAATATCTGAAAATAACTAGCCTATCTAATAAAAGAATAATATGCAAATTGACCATCACTCCAACACAAAGATGGCTGCCCCCATGTGGTCAACTATCCTGCCCCCATGTAAATACAAGATGGCTGTCATAAGATGGCCAGCAGGGGAGGGCAGTTGAGAGAGACCAGGCCTGCAAGGGAGGGCAGTTGGGGGTGATCAATCCTGCAGGGGAGGGCAGTTCTGGATGGCCAGGCCAGCAGAGGAGGGAAGTTGGGGGCAAGCGGGCCTGCAGGAAAAGGCAGTTGAGGAGGACTCAGGCCTGCAGGGGAAGACAGTTAGAGGTGACCAGATAGCAAGGGAGGGCAGTTAGGGGTAACCAGGCCTGCAGGGAAGGAAAGGTAGGGCAAACAGGCTGGCAGAGGAATGGTTATGGGGTGATCAAGCTGGCAGGCAGAAGCGGTTAGGGGCAATCAGGAAGGCAGGCAGGTGAGCAGTTGGGAGCCAACAGACCTGGATTGTGAGAGGGATGTCCGAATGCCCGTTTAGGCCTGATCCTAAATGGGCATTCAGACATCCCTTAAGGGGTCCCAGCCTGGAGAAAGTGCAAGCTGGGCTGAGAGACAACTCCTACCCTGTGCACGAATTTCCTGCATGAATTTTGTGCACCAGGCCTCTAGTTTCATATAATGTTATGTAATTTTCTAATTGTTTACACTTGATGGGCTAGTTGGGTACCGGTTACTCCATTATGTCCAGAAACAATCTTAATAGAATTTAATTTTATGCTTTCACAAACACTCTCTCCCAACCAACTTGAAGCTGTTTCCTATATATAAGTTGATGTTTTTCAGTGTATTAAGACCCTCAGTATTTTCCTAGAATGTATCATCCTTTCTTTATGTGTGTGTCTCACCTCTTACAAAAGTTATCTCAAAACTTACCCTTTCCAGAAAGCCTCCTGTGTTTAATCCCTCCACCCTTCCTTATGCACCAATCCTTTGTTGTGGTTTTTAGTGATTTATACTACATTACATTGCATTTATGGCCATGGAGTTGTGTTAAAAAACAAATAAATCAACAGTTATATGTGACTTTGCCTGATGACTGTAAGCAGGAGCTTATAAAAGTCTTCCACTCACTCCCTCGGGTGCAAACCCACCGCAGCCAATTGGGCTGCTCCCAGTTAGGTAAACATCGGTGGCCCCAAAAGTCTGGTGCAGAGAAAACGGACTGTGAAGCAGATGAATCTAAACACAAGCACTCTCATTTGATGGGCTCCTCCACGGCCCCAAGTCCCTAGCAATCTGTTTACATGGTAGCTGTTTTAATAAATTTTGCAAAGGACAGATCTGTGAACCACAATCCATTAAGCTGCTCTCCCTTTCTTTTAAGAATCCCTTTTGCACAGACATAGTAAATGGTAGAACCAAGACTCAAGCTCTGGATTTTAGGTTCCACGTATTTCTCGTTAACACTCTTGCCAAAGTAGGAGGATATGAGCATTTCAATCACTGTTTGAGTTGTTTACAAGTTCAACCATAAAGTGTAAGATTTGCCAACAAATTGTCCCCTGAATGATATGAGTGGGATGAATAGAGTAGAAATGAGATTTTTAGCATGTAGTGTAATATAAGCATATTTAGCATTTGAAAAAATACCTCCAGTTCTGTATCAAAATATGTGAAATTTATACATCTGAAAATTATTATATACCTGAAAATTATCTCCTAGACTTTCCCAGATAACATTACTGTGGATTTTACATAATATATGTTACAATATTTTCAGATCATGCCCTTTAAAGAGAGATTGAGGATAATGTTGATCACATTCTGTGTCTTCTCAATGCCAAAATAAACTTTTAAAATTAAAAAAAAAATCCCTTTTCATCAATTTCCCCTCTTGTCAAGTGGCAATGAGTGACCATAAGCATTTGGGGGACCTAGCTAAGAAAAGTTGAGTTGGTGATACATGTAGGTGGGGTTTGGTGGGGTGTATTTGTGTGATTTGCAAGCATGTCATGTGTAGTTAACTTATTTCTATCTTCCCTTTGCAGGAATAATCTTAGCACCCACTGGGCAAACTCACCTATTGGCGTGAAGGGAGATTCGGGGCCAGAGAGCCGGCTCGACATGAGCGTATTCTCCGGCATCCCACACTGGGTGGCTGTAAGGAGAGGAAGAGAAACGAGGTTTTAATTGTGTCAAACTAGAAGCTAATCTGTGAAATTATTTTTAGTGTTCTTTTCAATAAGATCATGATTTAAAATATCGGGCTTCCTGACCACAACATAGAAACAAATGATAAAAATCTGCAATCTCATTCACTTTCAGCTCCTTTCTTTCCATTAGCTCCACACCCTGTGTGGAAAATTCTTCTGATTGTGGTACATAATGTTGTAATTGGAGGAGCATTCAGTGCCCATCAATTCTTAGCAAAGGAAACTGTCAGGAATATACTCTATCTACAGTGTGTGCATTTATAAATAGTCCATGTTTTTTTTTTCTTTTTTGAAGAAACTATGCAAAATCAAATTGATCAGAAGTCCTCTATTTATAGGGCACAAATCCTGTGGAAGAACTACAGTGAACATGCCTACTGAAGTTGCATATTTTATTAATTTAAAAAGTTAATACAAAAAGTTAGAACAAGAACTGAATTATTTTATTCTCTCTATAGAAAATATTACAGAATAGTTGTCCCATGAAGAGGCCACAAAAGATATGCAGCCCAAAATGTAGTAATATCTATTATGGAACTATACCAGTTATTAATTAAAATATCACAGTGTTCTCTAGATAGATCCTCATGGCATGTATTACCTTTTTAAAATTCAAAATATGTTATCATTTCTTTTCTCATTATGAATCAATATTTACTTTTGTACCTAATTTTGTATTTGTAATTTCTAATGTTTTTTTTTTCTCAAAGAAGGCCCTTGAAATGTGTATATCCCAGACCCCACAAAAGTTGAATCCAACCTTAGACAGGTGACTTTTGTTCTTCCCCTTCATAAACCTGCTATCAGACTACAACAAAGGTAAGTGTCAGATTCAGTTCTGCTTCAAATAACAAACGTGTCTGATCAAGCAGGCAGAGGAACCATCCTGAAACCTGTTCTATAGTCTCAGTGACAATCTAGTTCTGTGGCCTTTGACAGGACATTTCATGCAAGGTGTTTGTGCAGCGGACAACACGACTCTAAAGGGAATTCTGCTGACCCTCTAGTGGGAGGTCAAGTGTACAGGAATCCTGATTCCCCACCTTCACCCAGGATTGTTCAAGAACTGAGCCAGGTGAGAGGTAAGCACCTTCTGGATTCTTGTATCCTGTTCTCATAATATGAGGCGCCTCTCTATTTAATCATTTTCTCTGGACCATGACGTATGTCCCCAATATAATGCATTTTTACCATCCTTTATGCTAATTAGCAAGCCTTGTTGATTACTAGAGATGATCAGTGAAGATCTCAGAGTTCTTGGTGTGTATTTCCAATGAGAGAAGTGACCACTTTGGGGTGCAGATTAAATCTACATCACACACACGTACGAGTCACACTGTCAATGCTGGGGCATTTCAAAGGTGGTTCAGGGAACAAGGAAGTCTCTTCTGTTACAGTTGCTTGTTCACTGGGTCCTGAGGCACCCAGGGTTCCTGTGGAGGGTGTCACAAGAAAAGGGCCCTCCACAGCAGCTGGGTACATGTCCGTTCTACATACTGGGGTTCTGCATGCCATTTCCTTTGTGATAAATAAAGGGGTTCTGCTGCGCTGGAAACTGTGAAAACCATTGTTCTATGATAAGTACCGTTTCTGCCCAGTGCTGTGTGTTGCCATGATCAAGGCCAAAGTTGTGTTGGGGTTGGTTTATGCCAGTGAACATGTTGCTGGAGACTTGGTCCAGGTCTGCTGAGCTGATGTAAAAACTACAGCCCAGCACATGTGGTTCCGTGATTGAGAGAGAGAACCACTGATTGGCTGCCTCCTGCATGCCACACACTGGGGATCACAGCCTACAACCCAGGCATGTGCCTGACCGGGAATCGAACCGTGACCTCCTGGTTCATAGGTTGACGCTCAACCACCAAGCCATGCCTGCTGGGCTTTCCAAGGGTTTTTTGACTGAGAAGCAAGCCCTGCTCTGTCCGATGGGGAATATGTGGAGCAGGAGCTGCTGGAGTCCGTGTGTCCAGCCCAGAGAGAAAAGCCACCTGGGGAGCACAATGCTGCCTGCAATGGGGGGGAGGGTGCGAGGTGGACAAGAGGGCAGAGGAGAGTCCTAGAGCCTCCAGGGTCCAGTTCTGTCATCGCTGATGCCCATCCCTAATCCCGCTGCTTTAGTTTGGGTGACATGAGGCCACAAATTCTATTAGTTGAGCTGGTTAGATGTGAATTTATGTCATGTTAAAAACCAAAATGCTTTGCCGAAACCAGTTTGGCTCAGTGGATAGAGCGTTAGTCTGCGGACTGAAGGGACCCAGGCTCTATTCCAGTCAGGGGGGGCATGTGCCTTGGTTGCAGGCACATCGCCAGTAGGGGGTGTGCAGGAGGCAGCTGATCAATGTCTCTCTCTCTCATCGATGTTTCTAGCTCTCTATCCCTCTCCCTTCCTCTCTGTAAAAAATCAATATATTTAAAAAAAACCAACAAAACACTTTAAAGGAAGCATGAGCGAAAGCAGCACAATTATAGAGCTTGACAAAAGAAAAGAAGTGAAAACAACAGTGAAAACAGATGTCGGATAATCCCCAGGAGCAAACAACTAAAGAGGTAAGATGTGTAGTCCTGGGAGTCCACGGGCACGGAGCACAGGTACTGATGTCAGTGATCTTGGGCTTTTGAGCTCAGGGAGACAAGGGTGACTGTGCGGGCTCCTTAGCCTTGGGGGAGTTGGTGTGGGGCAGCCATGGAAGTGTCCTTCTTTCAAAGGCCAGCTGGCTGGAAGGGGAGCAGATGAGATGAGGTGCCTGCATGGCAATCCATCAGCCATGAGGGCAGCAAGAGGCGTGAAGCTGAGAGAGAAAGGAAGCGAGACCGGCGTGTGCTCTGGGTTGTACAACCAGATGTAAGAAGAGGGTGGCACTCCCCTGAGACCCGTCACTGTGCCGAGGAGCATGTGGAGCCACTGGGAGCAAGATCGAGGCCTAAAAAGCACGTGGTGAGGCCAGAAAGCAGCCCAAACTGTCCCGGCAGCAGGCAGCTAACTGGCCACCAGCACAGGCACACAGTAGGAGCAGAAGCTACAGGGATGCAAAACCAGTCCATTCAAGAGCAGACAGGGACGGGCTCAAGGTCAATCTAAGGACAGAAGCTGGGTGACAGGAGTGAGTCAGATCTATGGAGAGTCTATGAGAGTCAGACACAGGGAGAGGGAGGAACGCAGCAGCAGAGGTTAGAAACCAGAAGCGGCTCAGTCGGGGCTGGACAAGGTGAGAAACGGGGAGTGTGCAGACACAGGGCTCACAGAGGATTCCTCCAGACGGCCATCTGCTGATGAGCTAGCTGTCCCTTTTACGCTTGTCCGCATGCATAGGCGGGTGGCTCTGTCCTCAGGGCTCAAAGGCACCCGACCGGTCTTCAGACGGCCTATGGGGCGGCGCTGGACTGCAGCCAGATAGAGTGGGGACAGCGGGAGTCTCATTCCACTCGACACGGGTGTCCGACAAATTCTCCTCGTGCCTCTGACAGTTTCATCTTTCGGAATTTAAAGAAAGAAATGAGAAGAACTATCCTCCCTGAACCTCACTCTGGGCAGAGTGGAAGTCACAGGGACCCCAAAAGGGGCTCCCCACCCTGGTGGATCCCCGGCCCGGCCAGAGGGGGGCCCCAAACCCGCTGGGAAAGCAGGTTTTAGAAACATCCAGAGAAGGGTTAGGTGGGTCTCTCTCTGCAAGACTGTTGTGAGCAGGCAGCTCAGAAGGAAACAGAGGCTAATTGGGGCTAATTGTTACTTTGCTAGCAGATGACACAAGAAAGCAAAACTCTTCAAACTGTACTCTTCTTCCAACCTCTCCATCAAGAAGACTGCTGCTCAGAATGGAAAAGGCAGGATGAATGCTGGCTGGAGGGAATGACGCCACAGAGAATCGCTTTGAGCAGATGTCCCGGACCCATTAAACACCTAAAGGCCCCGGCAGGATTCCACCCCCTCAAAGCACTCCTCAGACACTTCTGAGATGCCCAAGGCGCCAGGCTCTGAAAGTGTGGCCACCACCCCAAGTCGGGCTCTGCTGCCAATGACACTCTGCAGGCCACAGCAGGCAGGTTTCCTTGCCGCCGCCGCCAGGCAGGCCTCGGGGATAGCAGGGCCCGAGCCCTCTGCCTTTCCCCCTTAGCACAGGACACAGCATTCCCTAGGTTCCCCAGAGAGCACAACCGAGACCAGTCAACCCCCCCGCCTGGAACCCAAGGGCAGGGAGCGGTGTCTGTCTCCCCTCCACCCCCCAATGCGATCCGGGGTCTAGAACAGCTCCCAGCAAGAGCTCTATCAATCTGTAGCTCTCCACAAGACTCTTCTAAACAGTCCAAAATAAAAGAAAACCAAGGCAGAGGATAATGAGCTAATTTGGGGGGAGGGTCAGGCCCAGATTTAGGAAAGCCTTTTTACAAATTACAAAAAGTGCCCCAGTGAGCCCTACCCAGTGTGGCTCAGTGGATAGAGCACCAGCCTGCAAATGGAAGGGTCCTGGATTGGATTCCAGTCAAGGGCACATGCCTAGGTTGCAGGCTCAATTCCTGGATCTGGTCAGGGCACCTGAAGGTGGCAACCAATCGATGTCTCTCTCTCACATTGATATTTCTCTCTCTTTCTCTCTCCTCCTCCCTTCCACTCTCTTTAAAAATCAATGGGAAAGCCGAGACCGGTTTGGCTCAGTGGATAGAGCGTCGGACTGCAGACTGAAGGATCCCAAGTTCGATTCCGACAAGGGCATGTACCTTGGCTGCGGGCACATCCCCAGTAGGGGGTGTGCAAGAGGCAGCTGATCGATGTCTCTCTCATCGATGTTTCTGACTTTCTAACCCTCTCCCTTCTGCTCTGTAAAAAAAAATCAATAAAATATATTTAAAAAAAAATCAATGGGAAAAATATCCTCAGGTGAGGATTAACCAAATACACACGCGCGCGCGCACACACACACACACACGCACACACACACACACACACACACACACACACACACACATGCACGCACAGGCAAAACAAACAAAAAGTACCCCACTGAGCACCCCTGGCTTTACCTGTAGCACTGACCAGCCAAGTGAACGTCTTGAATGCAAGAAACGGGAGGAGGTAAAGTCTGCAAATCGCAGAATGGCGAGCGACCTAGATTCTGGGGAATATCTCTGAACGAATTGCTTCAAGGGGACTTCTGAGCATCGATGAAAGGGAGGTAGAGCTCACTCAGAGGCAGTGTGGACTCCCCCTAACATCAAGGCACAGTAAGAATTTCTCTCCTTTTGAGAGGATTAGCTCAGGGGACGGAGGCAGTGTCTGAGCGGCAGGCAGAGAGCAAGACCGTGCACTCCATCTGTGACCCTCCAAAGCAGCGGCTGCCGATTGGAGTCCCATGTCTCCTTCTGTTTTGTTTGGCTCTGCCCAGCATTTATGATGCTTTTGACTCTGTTCCAACATTTAAGAAGAGGGAGTGTGGCAGGTCGTATTCTTGCCTTAATGGTGCTCTGTCCTCCCACGGGTGGCCCTGTGAGCAGCTGTGTGTTCCCGTGGAGGCAGGGAGGCGGGGGGAGAAGGCATTTGTTCTCTCCTCGCTCAGGCTTGTTCAGGGCACACGCTTGGGCTGATGGGGCGTGAGTGAGCAGAAGTGACCCTGGCCACCTGGCGTGGCGTCTGCTCTCGGCCTGGATCCGGAATGAGAAGACACAGAGCACGGCCATTGCCACGGATGTGTAGCAGGAACAGCCATGAACCTTAACTGTATGACACTGACATTTGGGGCTATTTGTTACCACTGCCTAACCTAGAAAAACTGCCTGATGGAGGAGAGAGCCGGTAGGAATCTGGGTCTCTTCAAGGGCCAGGAGACCTGATGACACTGTCCCTCAGGTCCCCAACCAACGGCTGGAGATGAGGGGTGGCTCCCCCTATGGACAGAGACTGGTCTCCACCTGCCCACGTTGCCCATCTGAATGGCCTGCTAGCCTTCTAAGCCTCTAACTCAGAGCCCCGTGCCACCCATGTGTAGGGGAGCCTCAGACAGCCGTGAAAGCCCATCATGGGCAGAAATCCCCCACGTGGCTTATTCAGCTCCCAGCCTCAACCTCCCTCCCCGCTTACTGCCCCACCCCCACCTGTCCTCCTTACTCCGCCTCGGCACTTCCCTAAGCTCCTCGAATGCAGGAGGTTCACCCACAGCACAACCCTCTTGACCTTCTCCTGGCCCAGCCTTCATGACACATGGCTGAAACCAGACCCCTTAGAGGGCACCCACCGCCCAGCTTCTCTGCACCCCGCCCCCAGGGACCCACTGCACCCCCTCCCTCACCCTGGAATCCTCAAAAGTGCCCCGTGACTGGGGAGCGAGGGCGAGGGCAGGAGTGAAGTACCAAGAACTCTGCTGTGCGGATGCAGTTCATCTGCAAACCAAGAGCCTCAGACGACCTCCCGCTGACATCTGGGTGGCACAGCTGCCCCCTGCTGACAGCTCCACATCTACCTGGGCCTCTCCCCCTGGAGAACGGCAACCCGCCTCTGAAATGCCGCTGCATTTCGGGGGCCAAGACCCTAAACACTTAGCTCAGAACAGGACAGACCTGAGAGCCTGGGCCCCTCAAATACCCCCCTCCCCCCCTCAGCTGGACGCCAAGGCTCATGGCATATTCACAGGCACCAGTTTGTGGCTGTGATGCGTCAGAGGCGCTGAAGGTCGCTGGGATATGAGGGAAGGTTAAAGGCAAAGCTCAGTCAGGAATCAGAGGTGCCACTGCCTGAAACCACTGCCTCCTCCTGGAGCCACGGCTTCATGAAACTGGACCCAGATGGCACCTGCGCCCTCGCCTGGCACAGGGAGGAAGTGGAAACAGCTTCCCAGGCTCCCATGGGCTAGAGCCAGGCCATGGGGTCCACGCTGCTCTTCGGCAGCTGGGCGCTGGGGTCCTGGACCGGCCCCAGGTCACCTCCATACGGCGGCCTGTCCTGGCCTCTGACCCCAGGTGCCCGCCAAGCCCGAGCCCGGGCTGCGGCCACAAGAGCCTCCTAAATGCGCCTCTGGTTACGCCATCCTCCACTAGGCCCTCTCCTGCCTGGTTCCCATCGCTTTCAGGACGCGGTGCGAGCTTCTTACATAACAAGCAAGTCTGCTCATGTTCTGGCCCCACAGGCCCTCCTGCCCATCCCCCTTCCCCACCCCCATCCACTCCCACTGCCCCGAGTTCACCTGCATCAGCTGCCCCGGGCTCCTCCAACCCACCAGGTCGGGGCTTGTCTCCTGGTCTCCCTCCTGCCGGGAACACGGCTTCTGGCTGCTTCTCCCAGCCCATGCCTCCCCGGAGCTGCCTCCGCTGGCAAGCTTCCCTCGACCCCTCGGGCCGCTTTTGGTGCCCATCCCCTGAGCTTCTGCGGCTCCCTTGCTCCCTGTGGCAGAGAGCAGGACTCCGCATGCCCGGTGCATGTACTGTCCCTGGCATCAAATAATACTTTACTGAACATTAAACTACAAATGGGCAGGACTGAGGCCTGTCTACTCCAGCTCCTGCCCTCTAAGCCAGGGGCTGGGAAAGGGTCAGGTGGGGTTGCCGGCTCCCGAGGCCACATCCTGAATGCAGCGCCTCAACTCTGCCCCTGGAGCCTGCGGGCAGCCACAACGATGTATGTGTAAGCAAATGAGTGTGACTGTGTGCCAATAAAGTTTTATTTACAAAATGGGCGGTCACTCTGCAAAGTCTGCTGACGCTGGACGCCGGTCACGCCGTGTCCTCCTGTCACACGTTTCTAGCAGAGGCAGCGGTGGCAGGTGCCGACCCGGCTGAGGACGCTGTGGCTGCCGAGTGTGTGTGACAGCCACTGAATGTCTGTCGTAGCCAGGCTGGTGGCGGAAGAATGAGTCACGGCTTCCGGCTTCCCTGCTGCCTCTGAGCAAGTCCTCTCTTGACAAAGGAAATGGCTCTTGGCAAGACCTTTTTGTTACAGTTCAGGCTCATCAGCTATTCATCTGGAACGAGATACCTTTATTAAGTGTAATTAAGGCAGCAGCTGAGAAAAGATGCAAACGCTTTCTTCAGAACAACCTCCCAGCAGCGGGGAGCCTCACACCCTTTTCCAAGAGCAGGTTTAAAGCCACTCACGTTTGGCAGGGGCTGGGACGGGAAAGGAGAGAAGCAGAGGGAAAGGAGGAAAGAAGAGAGGCCGCTGCCCAGTGTTGGGGAATTCCTGCCCGTGTAGGGGTCCCCGGAGCGCCGAGGCGACTGCACACCCCAGGGCATCCTCCATGCCGACTGAAGCCCACGCCGCTCTGCCCCAGGGGGTTCCCCGTCCCAAAGTTGCATGCAGCAGCAGCAGAAATATCACCCGCAACCCGGGGATGTGCCCTGACTGGGAACCGAACCCACCGCCCGTCAGCGTGTGGGACAACACTCCAACCAACTGAGCCGCACCGGCCAGGCTGAGAACTGGATTTAAAAATATATTTTTATTGATTTTTATTTTTACAGAGAGGAAGGGAGAGGGATAGAGAGACAGAAACATCGATGAGAGAGAAACAGTGACCAGCTGTCTCCTGCACACCCCCCACTGGGGATGTGCCCTCAACCAAGGTACATGCCCTTACTGGAATCGAACCCGGGACTCTTCAGTCCGCAGGCCGACACTCTATCCACTGAGCCAAACCGGTCAGGGCTCTGAGAGCTGGATTTTTAAACCCAATTTATTTTTAATGAATTTTAATCAAAATGCTCGTAGCTCCTGTGACCAGGGACCACCGTCCGGGACAGCGCAGCTGCTGGGTGTCGGTTAAGGACGGAGGCTCGGGAGTCACAGACCCAGGTTTCCCGCCTGGCTTCCCACTGGCTGTGGCCGGGCCAGGTAACTTCTTCCCCCCGATGTTCCGTGAGGTGACGTCACTGGTGGCTGAGAGAATGAGGTGAGAGGATGCACTTCGCAGTGTCTGGCAGGAGGTAGACACGCACCGGAGTTCACTGTCTGTTATTCTCCAGGAAGCTCCTCGAAGCCCCCACGGCCACCTTCCTGGCCTTCCAGGCCCTGGGTCCGCAGCCCCGGGCCTCTCCCACCGAGCTTCCTGGGTCGTCAGGGAAACCACATAAAGTCGACCAGAGAAACAGAGCCAGTGCCAAAACCGGTTTGCTCAGTGGGTAGAGCGATGGCCTGGGGACTGAAGGGTCCCTGGTTTGATTCCAGTCAAGGGCATGTACCTTGGCTGTAGGCACATCCCCAGTAGGGGGTGTGCAAGAGGCAGCTGATCGATGCTTCTCTCTCATAGATGTTTCTGACTTTCTGTCCCTCTTCTTTTCTCTCTGTCAAAAATCAATACAATATATTTTTAAAAAAATAAAGAAACAGAGTCAATGGCCACCATCCCGGACCCCTGGCCACCTCTGATGACCTTTGAGACTTGTTCGGAGAGGTGAAGACTGGACTCTGTCTCTGGTGTGAGTGACGCAGAGCAGCAGCTGGTCTGGAATCCGTCCTGTGAGGCAGAAGCATCCTACGTCCTCGAGCGGCGGTTCCCGTGGATCAGTGTCTGGGGTCCGTGGCACCCCCAACCCGGCGGCCCTTGTGGTGGCCTTGCCGAGTGAGCACTTGCCTCGTGGCTCAGTTTGCCGTAGATTACCGTTCCCAGAGCCCGGTCCTCGTCTTCTCTGCTCGTCCTGGAGCTGGCCGACATCTCTTCGGGGCATTTATTCGTTCCCGACGTTCATCAGACTCGGTTTCTCTCTCTGCCACGGAGAAGCCTGCCTGATGCACGTGCTGAGCAGCACGATCGTACTGTGACCCTCATTATGGACATGGTGACGGCCGGATCGAGAGACCGAGTTTATATTCTCCAGTGCAGCGCTGCCTGGGTAAAAGCTCATTCTCTCCCGAGTTTATTAAATGTTCAGAATAGTTTTCTCCACTCCTCCCCCTGTGGATCCCGAAGCACTGGGTGCTCCGGCCTGGAGGCCATGGATGCCGCTGTATTTGCTCATTTTACAGTAACAAGTGGACTCCCGGAGAGCCGAAGGGATTGTTCTGTGCGCCAGGCTGTGGAAACAAATTCCCAGCGAGGGCTCTCTGCGCTCGGCCTGTGGACATCGCCTCTCGGGAAACTCAAGGTCAGGGAGGGGAGCTGGATGCTTCCAGTGCATGCAAAATCGCCCCCTTCTGGAGAAGAGCTTTGGGGAAACAAAAAGACCCAAATAACACGAAGAAGGCCGGGTACAGCTATTGAGAAGGAGACAGGGACAGGAGAGCAGAGGGAGTGTGACCTTGCGCGGGGACCCGGCAAAGCAGCAGGTGTCGCCCTCTGTCTGGACCGGATGAGAAGATCTGCCCAGGACAAGTGGGGTCCGGAGGGGAGAGCCCGAGAAGGGGTTTGGGGGGAAGCTTGCAAAGTCAGAGAGTGAAATCAACCACTCAATAGGTGCTGGGTCCCGTTGTGAGAATGTGCGATTGGAAATGTCTGAACCTGAAAAACAGATTTTTGACATCACCCATTTTTTAAAATAACGGTCCTCCACTTTAAAGAGATGAAGGCACATCCATTTCCCAGGTTGTGGAAATGCTGCTTTGCTGATTTATCTTCTACAACATCTTGAGGCCGTGTTAGTATCCCCATTTCACGGCTTCAGAAGCAGGGCTCCCAGATTAAGTAACCAGTCAAGGTGGTAAGCGAAAGAGCCAGATGTGGGCGTTTCCCAGAGTTCCCCGTTCTCCGGGGCCGCCTCCCACGGCGGGCCTTGAAATAATGGCACTCGAGTCGCGTTCGGAAGGCACTTCTAATTGAAGAGGCTCAATTCACAACGACTGGATCTGCGTGCAGTTTTGAGAGCACATCCGCCACGCAGAGCAGCGTGTCACAACGTGAGGATAAATGCGGATCCCACACAAAAGAGAGGGAGTGCGGTTAATGAAGGCGGCAGGGACCGCAGCACTCCGGGGCAGGAGGAGGGCACTCCCGGAGCACCAGACAATAAGCAGCTTCATTAGGAAGACAATGCATGTGGTAAGGGAGATAATAGCAAGAGAGAGGAAAACGCAGAAACAAATCAGCCCACTGGAAAACACTGATTTGAAAATATGTTATCGTGACCGATGGGTAGGAAGCCTCTGCGCCGCAGACATGCATGGAACCCCTGCTTTCAGAGAGCTTCAAAAACTGGGTCAGCATCGCTGGGCTGGACATATTTAGGTGTGATTTTCCTTTCTGGGAAAAGGGACCAGCTGGGTATTTCCAAAAGTTCTGTTTAGTTTATGTCTCTGAGGTTCTGCCGAGGGGCGCTTTCTCTGACTGTCATTTCTTAAAGCTGATTAACTCAGGGGCTTTATTTTTCCTCCTCTAAACCCGCACGGGGCTTCCGCTAAGTCAGACCACATTCGGAGTCGGTGTCCCTCTCTGGGCACTACGTTCAAAAGGGACATTTGACCTGCTCGGCCTCCAGCCAATGGAACCGAGACAAATGGGTGGAAGTCGCACAGAGATAAATCCCAACTCGATGCCAGAAAGCCCGTCTGCTGCCATCAGAGCCTACAATGGACCCGCTGCTCTCAGAGCTGGTGTGCTTGGGGGGGGGCTGGAAACGCCAAAGCAGGGGGGGCGGGGTTTCCACAGCGGTCCAAGTTGCTCTGGGAGAGATTTTATTTTTAGTAAGTTCCCTTTCAATTCCAACACTGTATGACTGACGGGTCATCTCGCTCTTCAGTATGTTTTCAAGTGGGTAGCTCCTCTTCACCCGTTCTTTTGTCTTGATTATTAGCCTTTTCTCCCCCCGCCCCAACACACACACAAAACAATGGCAAAAACAATACAGAATGACAGTAACAGTCACCACACCCAGGTCTTGCTGTTGTCCAACTGTGTCAGGTACCCTCCATCGAGTTTGTTGTTGATTATCAAAATATAGGTCAAGAGGACAATCGGGTGATGGTGACAGTGTTGGCATGGACAAAGTGGCCGAGGCTGAGGGGCCCATGTGTCCTCTCCTAGAGTCCCCGTCTTGGCTAACGGCGCCTCTCCCCATCCTGATGTGTGGTCTCTTCCTCTCCGTATCCCGCCCACACCACAGTTCCGGTCCCCCTGCACTAACACAAGCCCCACCCCCACCTGTCATCTGAACCTGCACCCACTTCATGTGGCCTCACTCCCAATGAGTTTACACAGATTGGAACACCCCTACTTATACTTCTCATTTGGCTTCCCATTGCTGTTGGGACTGGTGGGAATGCAGACTGGTGCAGCCACTATGGAGAACAGTATGGAGTTTCCTCAGAAAAAGTAAGAATGGAACTGCTATTTGACCCAGCGATTCCACTTCTAGGAATATATACTAAGAATCCCGAAACACCAATCAGAGAAAAAAAAATATATGCACTCCTATGTTCATAGCAGCACAATTTACAATAGCCAGGATCTGGAAGCAACCCAAGTGCCCCCTCAAGTAGACGAGTGGATAAAACAGCTGTGGTACACTTACACCATGGAACACTATGCAGCAGTGAAAAAAAGAAGGATCTCTTACCCTTTGAGACAGCATGAAGGGACCCAAAGAGTATTGTGCTAAGTGAAATAAGACAGTCAGAGAAAGGAAGTATCACATGATCTCACTCATATGTGGAATCTAATGAACAAAATAGGTCCAGAGGCATGGAAGCATGAACAGAGTGGCAAATTTCAGAGAGAAGGAGAAGGGGAGAACAGGAAGAGATTAACCAAAGACCTTATCTGCATATATGCATAGCTCATGGGCACAGACGATAGTGTGGTCAAGGCCTGGGGTGGGGCGGGAGCCTGTGGAGGGGACAATGGAGGACATTGGAGGACATCTCAACAATAAAGATACAATTTAAGAAAAAGGAAGAGAATCTTGGCCTCACCCTGCCTGCTCTGGGCCTGAGCACATCTCCAGTTCTGTCTCGCTTCATGCCCCATGCCAGCCACACGACTCTTTTCCCACATCTTCTCCCACAGCGACGGGTGGGGATGGGCTGCTGCCCCTGCTCTTGCGAATGCCTGGAGGAATGCCCCTCCCCCACCCCTCCTGGTCGAGGAAAGGCTTACCCATCCATCCTTCCCAGACTGGTCAGTGGTGCTTCCTCAGGGCCGCCTCCCCTGCCCTGCCTGTCAGACCATGTCCCCCCACCCCAGGGTCCCGAGTCCCAGTACCCATGCTCCCTCTCTATACTTCTCCGGTTTGCAGTTATAGCCTCATTTTTGTGGCGATTTAGTCTCTGAGAGGCCAGGGACCTTGCCCAGTATGCCCCGGAAGGGAGGAAGGAAGGAAGGAAGGAAGGAAGGAAGGAAGGAAGGAAGGAAGGAAAGAAGGTAGCTGTTAGGGGTGCTCTGGGCTTCCAATGGCCTCCAAAGGCCTAAGCCAGCTAGACTTTCTGGCTTGTAATCTCCAAGTCAGAAAGTCTACTGCTTGGTTAAGCACTGCCCTCACATTTCAGTCTTCTGTGCAAAGTAGTTGAGGGAGGTGAGGCCGTCCCTAAGACTTGAGTTTAGCCAGCAGCTTAATCTATTCCTAGAATTCTCTCTAGGGAGAAATTCTTGAGTTAGAAGAGAATATTGGGCTGCCAGGGGTGGAGATAGTGGTAAGGTTTAGAAAAGGAAAGGGAACGACCAGTGTAGAGGATGCCACGTGCTGTCAGGGCCCTCGGCCCTCGCACAGGGGCTCCGGCTGCCTGGAAAGTGCTCCCTGGCCCCTGTCAGGGTCCTAGTCACCTGTCAGGAGCAGGTAAAGTGACCTGCGACAGCCTTCACTGGTCTGCCCGCTCTGAGCCACCAGGGCACCTAGCCTGTGTGCCCACATGACTGCGCTCACCACACCGCCTGGCAGAGGTTTGCAGGGTGTCTCCCGTGCCAGCGGTGAGCTCTCTAAGAGCAGCGCCCTTGTGCCCTTGCCGTCACACCTCTGTAACCAGCGCCTGTCACTGTGCCTGGCTGGGTTAGTCAGCACTCTGGCTGCAAGTCAGAGAGATCAGCTTGATGTCCTCACTGAAGCAAACAAGGGTAAGCCACTCCTGCCCACTCAGCACACCCCAGGCTCACTGAACTTCTTCCCTTTCTCAAAAGCAAGCCAGTCTCCTGAGAGGGCTCTCTGCAGGATAGAGGCTCTTTGGAAGGAAGAGAGAGGGAGCCGGGACAGAAGGCAGGGATTGATGCTGAGGGCCAGCCGCCTTGCTTTGCTGTTTAGTTTGGGGACCTGGCTGGTGTGGCTCTGTGGTTGAGTGTCATCCTGTGAACCAGGAGGTCACGGTTCGATTCCCCCGTCAGGGCACATACTGAGGTTGCAGCTCAGTCCCCAGTGGGGTGCGTGCAGGAGGCAGCTGATCAATGATTCTCTCTCATTGAAGCTTCATCTCTCTCTCTCCCTCTTCTCTCTGAAATCAATGAAATACAGCTATATATTTCCCAATTCACCTCTGAGGAGGAGTGCCTGGTCTGGTTTCCCCTCCTCACCCACCTCTTCATTAAACTCAGGAGACAGCACAGCGCCCACCAGCCCAGTGCACACAGGCTGGGGCTGTTACCGGGCAGAAGTGCTGGCAGAGATGGAGGACCACGGGGTAGACACTTCCTCCCTGTCAGCATCCAATTTTCTCACGTTGCCCTTCCTTTCTAAGCACTCAATTTCTTTTCTTTGTTTTTCTAGTTAAAGGCTAACAAAGAACGAATTGGGTGTTTCAGCCATTAGCGGTCATCATTAATTTCATGGTCCTCTGCATTTATTAAGTCTTATTTCCTCCCCATAATCTCCTTTCCCCTGATATTTGTAAAAGCACATCTTATTTTCCCCTTAATTGCTTCGGCTGGTGTGATCTCATTCGGATTTTCTGCCACTTTTATCTCTTCCCAGGAAGCTTTAACTGATGCAGCATATTCCCGTTTAATTCTCTCCCCTCTCCTCTGCAGATGGGCATGCGTTTCTTTCTCGGTAGCTCCCAGTCTTGGGGGAAGTTGCAAGGGGTGCATTTGGTTTCTCCTTTATGAGAAGGGCTGGGCCGGGCTTTAATTGTGGGTGGGACTCCCCTCTGCCCCCTCCTCCACATGCTTCTCCCCTGAAAGCCATCCAGGTCTCTCCAGCGGCAGCCAAACTAAGTGCTCTGTGCCCCTCGGTTGCAGGCTGTCTTCCCTGGCTGGTCCCTGGGGGGAACAGCAGGCTGTGCCGGGGGGAGGAAGGAAGGGAAAACTGTGCGGTCAGATGGGGTTACCATCAGCTTGAGTGCATGCATGGGAGGTGGGGTGGACAGCTGAAAAGGATGCTCTGTGCCCAGTGGGTCAGCACGTGGACAATGCAGAGCTCGTTATCAAGGACAGAGGAACTCCTCACCTGGCCCGCTGACAGCCAGATCCACACATCTGCCCGACCTGCAGGTACCACCATGGTCACCTTCCCTGGGTATTTTGCTTATTCCCCACCTTTAACATCGATTTCTTTCTGCCTTGACTTGTGGTTAGTCATTCACGTGTCTCTCTCATGCGTGGGTCCAAAACCCATGTCATCATCTCACCCATTTGCGACCTAAATGTACTTTGGATCCCATGGTCCCCATCTCTAGGAGCATCCTTGCCTAAGCTGTTCCAGAAATTTCTCAAGGCTGTCCCTCAGCCTCCACACATAATAGTTCACCAATATGCATCACTTAAAAAAAAATGTTGTTATTGACTTTTAGAGAGAGAGGAATGGAGAAGAAGAGAGGATGGAAACATCAATGACGAGAGAGAATCATCAGTTGGCTGCCTGGGGTTGTGTAGGAGGCATGTGCCCTGATTGGAATTGAACCGGTAACCTCTTGGTTCATGAGTCAGCACTCAACCTTCTGAGTCACACGGGCCAGGCCGATGTGCATGTTTGATGTGTGCGCCCTCCGTCCCCGCTGGATGCCCCTGTTAAGCTTTCCCTGATTGAAATGTGCCTTGTCGTGGCCAACCTACATCCGTCCCTTCTCTCCATCACTGCACTGGGTTTTCTTGCTGTTCTCTGCATCTTCCCACAGGCTGAGGGGGGCTTGAGTCCCCCCAGCCCCCGGAAACGGAGCTTGTGGCTTAGGCCTAACCCTGGCAAAGTCATTCACGCCCTGGCTCTTCTCATTGGCTCAAGGCTGAGCACCTGGCCCTGCTCAAACCAATGAGATGAGAGGGGACAGTTGTCAAAGACTCTGGAAGAAAAGCTTCCTTGCTCTTCTGAGAGAGCCTCCAGAAGTGGCTCATGAGTCGCTGGTGGCCATGTTTCCCACCACGTGGGAGGCCCACCAGAGAACGAAGCCAATGCGGAAGAAAGCGGAGCAGAGAGACAAAGTCAAGGCCTGATTTAATGGTTTGAGCTCACGGATCCAGTGGGACCTGAACACTCCTAGACCCATGTTATACCCCTGCACCCATCATCCAACCCACAGTCCCACCCACTGTCTCTGAGCGGCAACTGCTCCCGTCCAGTCCTCCCACTCAGACTTGGCAACAGCCTTCACACTGGCCTCCCTGCCTCCACTCTCATCCCAACGCACTTTCTCCACAGAGAACAACCTTTTAAAACCTAAGTCAGATCTCACCACTGTCCTGCTCAACCCTCTAAAAGCCCTCCGCTCAGCTCCAAGGGGCCCCCCGTGACACCCGGGCCCTAGATGACCTCTGCCCTCTGACCTCACTTCTCACCACTCAGCCCATTCCACCACCCCTGACCTTTTAACTCCCATGGCAGGCCTTTGCACTTGCTGTTCCCTCTTTCAAGACTGCTCTTCCAGCAGACAGCTGCATGGTTTGCTCCCCATTTCCTTCGGGGTCCTGTTCAAACACTACCTTTCCAGTGAGGCTATCCCGGATCATTCCTCCCTAACATGGCACTTCCCCCTCACCCTGGATCCCCTTTGCAGCACGTTTATATTTCTACAGCTATTCTGATCTGTATCTCCCATTAGTGCACACATCCTATAAACACCTGGGCTGTCGCTCTGCTGCTGCAGATCCCGTTCTTAGAACAGCAACTGGCACATAGCAGGTGCTCGATAAAGTGTTGTCAGCTTCGCCAAAACTGGTTTGGCTCAATGGATAGAGCGTCAGGCTGCGGACTGAAAGGTCCCAGGTTCGATTCCGGTCAAGGGCATGTACCTTGGCTGCGGGCACATCCCCAGTACAGGGTGTGCAAGAGGCAGCTGATCGATGTTTCTCTCTCATTGATGTTTCTGACTCTCTATCTCTCCCTTCCGCTCTGTAAAAAATCAATAAAAAAAATATATATAAAAGAAAGAAAGTGTGGTTCGGAGGAGTGTTATGCACAGAGCGCAGAGCGGGCGCAGAGCCCACATTTCCCGGTTCCCATCCACCACCCGGTTTGCATTTCTGCCCACTGGTCTCTTCACAGCCCATCCACCACCCAGGGAACTGCTGCAAAGCGCCGGTCCATGTGGTCTTTATTTGTCTACCACTGCCAACTCTCCGGCTCGAAAGCCAATAAAACTCCGCGTTTCCCCACATGAGACTGCGGGCTCTTCGGGGAAAAGAAAAGCAGGCATACGGCTCTCAGGAAATCAAATCTGCCTTGTGAGAAAAACTCCCCCTGCAAGTCAGCACACAATAACATTCCTCGCAGCCGCTTTTCACATGTTGGGGGCGCACTCAGCAGACGTGGGGGCCTGCCCGGAGGGGACGGAATACACGGAATACACAGGGCAAAAGCGTTCTGCAGGCTCCCCACCTCCCCGCATTCCAGAGCGGCTTCCTTCCCCAGCGACTCCCCACGGACCCCATTAGCTCCCTTTCGAGCTCCCTTCCCCTCGCTGCGCACTCCGCGTTCCTCACCAACCCCCGGCGGACGTGAGGCGTCTGCCCGGTTTCACATGGAACAGATAAAACAGCAGGGGCTTCTAATCAGAGACGTTTTCTGGGCTGCAAAAGGCTGCAGAAAACCAACTCCAAAGCGGCCAATATGGTCCCAAGCTTATGAATACACTCTTGGAAAGAGTGGAGCACCCAACACCTCCCTGGCCCCCGAGGGGAGGAAAAGAGATGAGTTGCATGTTCACAGACAAAGCCCACAGCGGGGGAGGCCTGGAGGCAGCAACCTCCTTCCCAGGGACCCCCAGGGAACTCGTTTGGCTGTTAAAACCAGCACAGTGATGTAGCAGTGACAGACAAAGAACGGCACGCACTTTTGTGTGCACAATCTGACGAGTTTGGACACAGGCACAGAGCCGTCACACCATCACCACGACGCAGGCCACAGACACATCCGGCGCCTTCTAAAGTTTCCTCTGTCCTTTTGTTTGTTTTGTCATAAGAACCCTTAACACGATGGTACAATCTTTGTAGAAACAGCAGGGAGGTTCCGAAAAAAATTAAAAACAGCTGCCGTACAATCTAGCAATCCCACTTCTGAGAAAATCTCTGAAGGAAGTCAAATCGCTGGCTCGCAGATATATACGTTCCCTCGGGTTCAACGAAGCATTATTTACAATAGACAAGGCATGGGAACAACCTCAGGGTCCCGCTGTGTGAATGTTGTCTGTGGAATGGAATATTATTCAGCCATGGAAAGGAGAAACCCTGCCACGTGCAACAACATGGATGAACCTAGAGAAATGTAGGATCCCCCAAATATGCCGGAGAATGGCAAATGCTCTATGATCTCATTTATATGTGGAATCTAAAAAAGGCAAATCCGTAAGTCAGCCCATAGAAAACGCTCCTTTTCCATTCCTGTAAACTTGCAGAAAGAACCAGACTTCACAGCAATCAGTACTGAGGCTCCAGAGCCTCCTAGGACTTCCTTCTTGGTCTCCTGTCCCCTCTCTGCCTCTCTGAGCTCCCGTTCTCCCCTCACTCCTCCACACCCGTCCCCCACAGACCCCCCATTCACTCCTCTCTCCTCTCTGTGCTCAGACCCAGCAAGAGGGTCTCACCTCCTGGCCTTTTCTCAGCCATTCCCCTGCCCGAGGGCCCCTCCCCCACATATTTACCCGACTCTGTCCCTCAGTGAGCCCTCAGTACCCACACTCTCCACAAATGCAACCCCCCACCCACCTTACCCGTCCCCTCTCCTACCTACTTCTCTTGTGAATTTTCACTAGCTGAATGCTTACATGTTATTTATTTATTTATGTTATTACCTGTGTCTCCACTGAATGAACATCATGTAACAAAATTTTTGATTTTGCTATTATCCTGAGACACAAACAGACGGTGTGCCTGTGACAATACATTTCTGCTCAATGATACGTGGAAGACATGAAGCATAGGAGACTATTAAATCCGCCGCCACCACCACTAAGACCACAGCACCGACGCCTCCCAGTCTGAGCCTCACTGCTGTTTGGGCCTCGGCCCACGATGTCCCTCATCAACCTCTTTACAAACTGGACCTTGTTGGTCTTTTAAGGTCCAGCTCCAGCACCACCTACCTCTGCACCTGAAGCCATCGGACTTCTCAAGGGTCCTGTGGCCCCGGGAGCCGGGCGCACCTCCTGCATCGGTCTGAGATCCCTGGGAGGACAGGGGCCAGCCTGCCTTGCTCATCCTGTGGTGCCCCCTTGTGTGGGGAGTTTGGGGCTGCGGTGGCCGGTGGGAGGTGGGAGAGGAGGTCCAGAGAGCGCCATGCTCAGATTCTGGGAACTAGTCTAGTAGCCCTAGCACCAACGGACACCCCCCTAGTGATCACAGAAAGAAACGCCAATCTCGGAATCAGAGAATCGGGGCTCATTTCCTGGCCAAGTCCCCACAGAAATCCCTTTAACGTCTTCATCTTACAAAGACGCGTATGCTTCCCTGGCTGGTTTGGCTCAGTGGATGGAGTGTCGGCCTGCGGACGGAAAGGTCTCAGGTTCGGTTCCAGTTGGGGGCACATGCCCAGGTTGTGGGCTCGATCCCCAGTGCAGGAAGCAGCCCAATCGAGGATTTTCTCTCATCAATGATGTTTCTCTCTCTCTCTCTCTCTCTCTCTCTCTCTCTCTCTCTCTCTCTCTCTCTCCCTTTCTGAAATCAATTTTTAAAAATGCTTATGCTGCCAGGACATTATGTAGGTGAACCTGCATTATTTTTGAGGGGAAAACGGGTAAACTGAAAACACTATGTAAATACAAATAGTTTAGGTACAAAGTTAGGTTTTCTAACCACCTGCAGCGAAATGAACAAGGGTGCAGTTCAGGTTGTGGCCAGAGGGTGGCAGCAGCAGGCAGGGGCTCTGCCCTAAGGTCCTTTGAAATACAGCAGGTTTGGAAAGGGATAGATTTAGAGTTGGTAAGTGATCACTGTGATGGTTCTCTCTGCCCAGCTCACCTGCCCGTGAAGAGCACGCCCTCTCTCCTGGCATCGGGATCTGGCTGTGGGTGAGCCGATTCCCAGAAGCCTCCCCTGGGTGCTTTCCCAGTGCGTTTTTCAGGGCCACGGTCCCGGGGTTTCCAGAGTGCGGGTCAGTCCGTCATCACAGACCTTATCTAGCCCTCACCACAACTTTGTGAGCTAAACCGAGAAAGGGGCGTAACTGTCCCCCTCCCCCACCTCCCCATTCAGACAGGATGAAGCCGAGGCTGCAGGAGAGACCTGAAGACCAGCCAGCGGGACGAGTTAGGAGGCACACTTTAACCCTGGGCCTTCCAGCCTGAACTTCACCTCGCCACCGTGTCTCTCACCTTCTCGTTCAACTGTTCACGCACCCAGCATTTCCTGGGCTCGTGCTGTTTGTTGGGGGGGCTGTGTGGACTTCCATGTAAGCCATGTGGGCCCCTCCCCCGGCCGGGCCAGCTCTGTGCCTCGTGGGCCCTCAGTCTGTTTCCCTCCATCAGGGCGGCTGGCACCATCTCCTCGAAACCCGGGCTGGCGTTCCCAGGCCTGGCAGCTGAGAATCGCTCTGCTTCCCTGTGTCCCCTGTGTCCCACCTTACATCACAAACTCCCAGGTACTACGGGCCCCCTAGCTAAGCCAACCTGAGGAGTTCTCTTTTTATACAGAAAGAAAAAGCCGCGAAAAGTAACACACACCTAAGAAATCTTAGGAAGGGTTCGAGGATATTCTTTTCACTGGTTTTTATTTTTTAAATTTATTTTATTTTATTTAAAAATATATATATTTTATTGATTTTTTACAGAGAGAAAGGGAGAGGAATAGAAAGTCAGAAACATCAATGAGAGAGAAACATTGATCAGCTGCCTCTTGCACACCCCTTACTGGAGATATTCCTGCAGCCAAGGTACATGCCCTTGACCGGAATCGAACCCGGGACCATTCAGTCCAGAGGCCGACGCTCTACCACTGAGCCAAACCGGTTTCGGCTTTCCACTGGTTTTTAGAGAGAATGGGACAAAGGGAGAGAGACACAGAGAGAGGACCATCATTAGTTGCCTACCTCATGTGCCCTGACCAAGGCCAAACCTGCAACCGGGGCACGTGCCCTTGACTGGAATCGAACCCGGGACCCTGAGGTCCTCGTGCGGACGCGCCATCCACTGGGCCAAACCGTCTAGGGTGAAGTATCCTAGTTCTCATCCGTCTAAAGTCCCAACTGTCTTGCTGAATCGTGTTCAGAGGCCCCGAGAGCCTCCAGCGTCACCGCTTCTCCCTCTGCGCCTCCCTGTCCTGGGGGCGCTTTCCTCTCGCAAAGGAGTCCGCTGTGACACACGGGGCCTGTGTCGCCAGCAGCCTCCCACGTCTGGTGTCTACCCCGCCTCTGACGGCAGCATTCTCGCTGGTGCTTGATTCATCTCGGGCTGTTTCAGAAATTCAGTGCAGCCGCAGCGCACAGTGTTTGTAAAGGCTGCGCACGCTCACTCCCTCGGAGCAGCGTCCAGCGCTGCCAGCTCCATTCGGGGCAGGAGCCCGACACGGGTGGAACCTTTTCCCCCCTCATTTTCACTGTCCCTTTCTACGTTTCCATGTGTTTAGATACACAAGCGCTTACCATCGTGCCGGTTACCTACAGATTTCATACAGTGACACGCAGCCCAGGGCAATAGGTCAGGCCAGTGGTTGGCAAACCGCGGCTCTAGACCATAGAGCCCCGGAGTGAGGGAGGCTGTACCCTCTCGGTGAGCACATGCACTCTGTAATGTTTGCACAACACCGGACTACCCAACGGCGCATTTCTCAGAACACACCCCCGCCATTAAGCCACGCCGGCAGCCGTGGCGAGCTGAGTGCCCAGGACACTGGTCTCCTCTCCACATTCCAATGGAGGGTCCTGAGCCTGCCCCCCATATTCAAGTCAGCAGCCTGATCCCCAGCCCCTGGGACCTGTGCTCCAAACTCAGGGGTGGGGAGGGGGGCACTGTCTGCCTCTTCCTGAGACGGTGCAGTCGTCCTGCCTCCCACACCTCCTGGGGCATCACCAAGGCCAGCTGCCCTCTCTCGGGGGCCTCGTTAGACTCCCCACAAGCTCGTGAGGCGTGTGGAAAAGGAGCACGCCCGGGCTCCCGCGGTGATCGGCGAGGCCACGCCGTGGGCCTGTCTGTCTGGCTGTGTTTGGATGGTCACGTCGGCATCAAGTCCAAATCGCAGCCATTTCCACGGCCAGGCAAAGCACGGCTGTTCCCTCAGAGCAGCCTCGTGCAGCCAGCCAGCCGCCGAGGCACATCCCTCGGGGGAGACTGGGTCTGCGAGCCCACGCCCCGGCAAACACTGAGCTTTCTTTTCCCTTTGCGTTCCACCCACACAGCGGGGAAGATAGAACCGACCCACGGAAACCGCTCCTGTGTGAAGTCTGGGTTCCTGACGCAAGAATCGCCCAGCCTGGAAGTCCCTGCGTGGGTTCATGTGTCTGCGAGAAGTAGGTGCCCATCTGTCACCAGCTGTATGACCACGTGATTATGGAGAAGAAAGCTCTGAGCCCAGTGGGCCAGCCCCACTGTACCTTGGATTCCTGGATAGAGGGATGCAGTCTTTGAGTTTCCGTCTCCGCATTTCTAAAAGAGGACAAAGACTTCATTTTTAAGCTTCTTGTAAGAAGCTGTGGGAGCACCTGACCACCAGGGGGCAGCTCTGGCATTGAGCGTCTGACCCCTGATGGTCAATGCACGTCATAGTGACCAGTCAACTGGTCATTCGGTCGTTCAGGCTTTTATATATATAGATGATATCATATCAATCATATCATATAACCTTACTCTTAGGTCTACTTCAATTGTTATATAATATTTCACAATATGAATATGCTGTTAGCTGTTTTGAATATTTGTTACAAAACATGCTCCAACAAACATCCCCAAACAGAATTTTTACATATTTATGCAACTATTAGGGTATGATAAATTTCTCAAGTCAAAATTTTAGATAATAAATATATCTATCCATATATGTATGTTAAAATTTGGTGGAAAATGTCAAATTTTACCCTGGCCAAAATGTATGGATTTAAAACTCCTCCAATATTGTATAAAGGTCCCTTTTCTTCCCTACATTCTTATTTTTTATGATTTTGACAACTTATTGTTGAAAATGGTATTTCATGGTAATTTTAGATGTCTTCTCATATGTTTATTGATATTTCTCCTATAAAGTATTTCTCCTATAAACTATTCATTTATATACTTTACCCATTTCAAAGAGTGGAGTTTTCTTTTTCTTATTGATAGGAATAATTCTTGGATATTAACAATTTTTCAAATGTATTTAAACTATTTCCTGCCATGTCTTTTCATTTTGTTCATCTCTTTGCCTCTACATAAATGTTATCTTTTTATGTGGTCAATTATGTCCATCTTTTCTTTATGACCCTTGGATCATATAGTATATATAGGCAGGCCTTTCCTACTCGAAAAGCCCCAAAAAACCAAAAATGTTTTTATATTTTTTAATACTATTATACGTTTTAATGTCTAAATAACCCAGCACATTTTTGTGGATGACGTGAGTTAGGGGTTTGTCACACAGTCATGAGCCCAACATTCTATTCAGGCTTCCTAAGACCCGGCTGAGATCCATTGCTTGGCCTAGTTTCATTTCCTGGGCTACATTTTGGAGATAATATCTGTATCTGTATGTAAAGTTGAAGCAGAAACAAGCCCAATGTTTAAGATCGTTACTTCCTCTCTCCTACAGAAGCATAACACTGGAAACTGACTTTGGGGAGCTGCCTTTGGGTGCCCCCTTTTCTGAGACTAGACCTCTCTGTGAACCCTCACTGTACCCATCACTCTGCTTCTCTGCCTGCCTCACCAGTTTCCTTTTCCTTTCTCCTTCCCAGTCCGCCCTTCCTTCTCCTTCTCTCATGGGTTCCTTTCTCTCACCACCAATAGTGTGACCCACCTTAATTTTTTTTTTTAATGATTTGTCCTGGCTGCTTGATAGTATTTCATGGTCTCTATGCATTTTTGTTTGTTTTGGAACACATTTTTATTTGCCTAACTGTGAATTTTTAATAGAGTTACACAAATGTATACTAAACATAAGATTTGGGTATTTCAAACATTTAGAGCTGAGACTCAATTTATATTTATTTCCTTTTATCATAATACAGTTTTAGAACCTCAAGAACACCTTTTAAGAAGGAGAAGACATCTACTTTTGTAATGATCTCATACATCTCCATTTCCTAGTATTAATTAACCATAGGATAAATAGTTGTATGATGCTATTCACTTTTGAACATCTACCTATATTTCCATGTGGTCTTGTCAGAGACATTATAACAACATGATTAGAAGGGGGGCTGCCTGGTAGAATTGGGGTCCTTGTTAAGTAAGTGATGATGCTGAGCGACTCAGCCTCTCAGTTTCTGTCTCTTCGATGGGGAATAATATCCCCCAAGGTGCTGGTGAGAATTAAAAAGGGAGAAGAAAACACACACTCCTCAGTATGCCTGCTTCGGCAAAGGAACACATCAGCAGGGTTGGTTTGCTCTGTGTATGTGTGTGAATGTGTGTGTGTGTGTGTACACGCACTCTCTATGCTACTGTAAAAGAAGCAAGAAAGAGAGGCACGTGGTTACACTCACAGGGGTGGGTTCTTCCAGTCTTACTTTACTTCCTTGTGCTAAAGCTCAGAATCACAATAAGAAAACGAACCCCCAAGATGAACTTCGCATGTAAGATCGTAGCCAGCTTCCTCCTGATTTTCATCCCTTCCACCAAAGGTAAGTTGGTGTGTGGGTCTCACTGCCACCCTTCCCAGCTTCTCTGGAGGCTCTGCAGGGAGTGCAGAGTCGGAGAGGTCACGGCCAGCTGTGCCTGGCGGTGAGTCTCAAGGCCTCAGAGACTGTCTTGCTTTCTATAGGGGTAGCTCTGACAGCTACTGAGGTCCTGGGTATCCTGCACCGTGACATCAACGTGAACATTCCTGACCCTCTAAAGAAGGACAACATAGATGACATCGTATGGAAAAGAAAAGGAAAGAGGATTATACGATATATAAACGACAAGGTTATTAATGAGAACGAGGAAAAATACCAAGTATTCAAAAATGGAACTCTGAAAATTAAACATCTGCAAAGAAATGATAGCAATCTCTATGAGGTGACCCTATATAATTCGGATGGACACAACATTTTGACACAAACATTTGATCTGAAGATTCTAGGTAAGTCTTTGTTTGCTACATTCCTCCATCTCAATATGGGTGCTATTTAGCAAGTTGGGGGATGGCATTTATCAAATATCCACCCCCCAAAGCCTTGGAGGAGCCCAAGGGAAAACTGAGGCATCCCTCCTGCCTCAGGAGAGGCTCCGTGCTGTGGGAGATGGAATCCACATGTGGAAATACACAGCTGATACACAGTCCGCCTGCCTGGAGCTGTCTGTCTCTTCAGTGGTTATGGGAACGAGGGGCTGAGCAAAGAACCCGGACTGGGGTGGCATTAATCAGGGAGCAGGCAGTGGCGAAAGAAAAGGTAGGCGTTCCAGGTGGATGATGAAGGGCAAGCTAGGTGGGAGCAGGGAAGATGAGGCTCCCTGGTGGGCCTTCCAACAAAGACAGCTTCCGGCCAGGACGCCCTGAAGGAGTAGCTGTGTGGCAGGAAAGGGCTGGGAATGTTATATTTAAGGATGAAGAGTCTTGTTATATTTAAGGTGTCGAGCGCTTCGCTCTCATGACCTTATTTGTGACCCACTCCACAGCAGAGTGGTCCAGGCGGGTTCTGCCGGCCTCTGTAGAAACGCACAGGTGTGGCTCTGTGTGTCTGTGCGTGGCCGAAAGGGCAGAGTGCATAGTGAAGACGGGGGCAAGAAGCCTGCCCAGGAGGCAGCCGCTGCATCCCAGTGAAGGGGCGAGGGGCTGGGTTGTGATTCTTCACCCTGCCTGCACGTTAGAATCAACCGAGAGGCTGTCAAAAGTTGCCAGTGCCCAGGTTCCATCCTGCCAATTAAGTCAGAATATTTTAGCGTGGGACGTGGGCATCAGCAGGGGCTAAAGGTTGTCAGCTGATCGTAATTGGCAGTAAAGGCTGACACCTCTGGCCTGAACTAGAGGATGCCAGTCAAATGAGGAAGGGTGAGTGTATGGGGAGTCATATGTGGAGAAAGCCTAGGCAGGATGGCCTGGGTGTGGGACAGAGGGAAGAGAAAGTGGAACTGAAATGACATGCAGTTGGACATCCAGAAGCCGCTTGAAAGGGGGTGATAAGAAGTGAGAAGAGGGTTCTAGCCGGTTCAGCTCAGTGGATAGAGCGTCGGTCAGTGGACCTAAGGGTCTCAGGTTTGATTCCAGTGAAAGAGCATGTATTTCAGTTGCAGGTTCGCTCCCCAGCCCTGGTCAGGTCTTGTGTGGGAAGCAACCAATTGATGTTTCTCTCTGTGTGTCTCTCCCCTCCTTTCCACTGTTTCTAAAAATCAATGGGGGAGGGGCTTTGGGGGCGGGGAATAAGAATCAATGGAAAAATATCCTCAGGTGAGGATTAAAAACACACACACAAAACATCAAAGTGAGAAGAGGAAGCTGCACTTGGCCTTGAGAGGAAGGCAGGAACCACAGCATGAGCACAAGGCAACCACTCTGAGCAAATAACACCTCTGCGCTTCACACAGGAAATGTCAGCAGGGCAAGGCCCCTTTTCCTACCCAGGGCCACCTTCCAGCCCTGTCCTCAGTCTGTGGACCCAGCAGCCACCCCTCTCCAACAATCTCAGACATTGTCAGCTCCCTGCACCTGACAGCTTCCCACAGCCTGGTCCTCAGACTTGAATTCGGAGTACATTCCAGAACTGGGGTGGGGCGTAGAATGGAGCCAGGAGGTGCCTCTGGGTATGGGGCTCTGGAAGCCCCAGATCTCTCTTGCCAGCAGGGGCCCGGGGTCCTGCTGTGAACACGAGCCTCCCACTCCTGGCTTCTTTAGCATGGCGGCCATCACCGTGCCTGTCTGCTGGGTGTCGAGCGCTTTGCTCTCATGACCTTATTTGAGGGTCCCAGCTCTTCTGAGAGGCAGCTGTCACTACCCCCTTCTTTTCTGTAAGGAAACAGACTGCCCAAAGCCTCACGGTCTACCTGCTGCAAAGTCAGGACCAAACCCGGGCTTCTTTTCCACAAAGATGGTGACTTTTTTCTTTTCTTTCCAAAAGCTTTGTTGAGGCACAATTCGCATACCATAAAATTCACCCAGTTAAAGTGTATAATTCAATGGTGGTTAGTATGCTCAGGGACTTGCAACCAACAACAAAATCACTTTTAGAACATCTGTAGTCTCCCCCGCCCCACCCCCAAATAAACCCTGCACTCCCTGCCAAAAAGACAGAGATCTTTCCATGACACAACAGCCCCCCCCTCTCTCTGTGTGTGTGTGTGTGTGTGTGTGTGTGTGTGTGAGAGAGAGAGAGAGAGAGAGAGAGAGAGAGAGACAGAGAGAGAGAGAGAGAGACAGAGAGAGAGAGAGAGAGAGAGAGAGAGAGAGAGAATCACCATTCCTTGCCACACAGTCCTGAGTAAATTCTCTATCTGCTCTCAGTGTGGTTTCCATAATAACAATTGCCTGGGGTACTCAGTGAGACATGGCTTCAATGACCAAGGACAGGTGCCTGCGGTGCCCGGGACACAGTGCCTTTTTGCCAAGTGCCCTCCCCCATCTCACTGCTTCTTCCTGCTTCTCCTGGCTACAGTCTTGGCACCCAAATCCCCTTAATGAGGGGGCTCCTGCCACTGGTTGAAGAGGCAGAGGAAAGCCGTTTAAAAGCAGATGTTAGTGGAGAAGCGGTTAAACCTAGAATTAAGGAGTTCTCACCTATGGGATGAGCCCCCTTTGATCTGGCCATTCCTCTGCTAGGAAGCCCCCTGACAGAGAGGATATGTACAAAGATAGGACTTTGAGAATCTGCTGATGGTCGTGTGGTTTATATTAGTGAAATACTGGGAAGGATTTTAAAGTCCCCAGCAGTTAAAAAATTATTCGCTAAATGAAGAATACATCACTTAAAAAACAATGGTGGTGACATACTTGATATTCGTATGGGAAAGAATTTCATAAAAGATCAGTGAAGGAACAAAGGCAGACTACAAAATCACAGGATACAGTTTTCGTTTTTAAAACATTATATGTGCATGGAATGCATAGAAAACATCTGCTAAAAATATACATCAAAGCATTAATAATTATTGGCTCTGGGGTAGTGGGATTGCAAGTGATTTTTAGTCTTGAAACTTTTAAAATCAATTTCTACCATGATGGCGTGTCACTCTTATAAATAGAACAAAGAGTATTTCCATTCTGAAAAGACAAGTAAATACCTTGACTTAAACCCAGACTATGCACTAACCCTGTCTTGCTGTTTGATGGCGTTTCTGCATCCTCCTCTTTCTTGGTTGCACAGACTGCAAAGATGGGGAGCAAAGCTTAATTTCTGCATGTATTGAGACAGAAATGCAATTTGGTGGGAGAGTTCATTAATGAGATATTGTAGGGGATCCTGGGAAAGTAAGCTGTCCATCAGCATAATGAAAGGAGAAACTCAGGGCAAGGAAGGTGGCTAGTCTGGGGCCAGAGGGAAGTAGGAGAGAAAAGGCAGAAGAGGAGAAATCAGAGGTCTGATAGCTACAACTGGTTGAGGAGGGTTTACCCCTGGCTGGTGTGACACTAAGGCCAGGCTCTTTGAAGATTCTAGTGTCAGAAAAGCAAGGAATTCATGCTTATGAATGGATCCACTACCACCAATAACATCAGTGCTTACACTTGGCCCAGGGCTTTGTCACATGCTGTCCCTGTCTTTATTTTTCTCTTAGAGATGAGGTCCATGGGCACAATGCATGGCTTAGGCTGCTCTGGGCAAGAACCCACCCAGTTTCACCTCTCAGAACCTTGGGCATTTCATCTGCCACTAGGAAGAAAAACATCAACTTCTCTGTTTGCTAGGATTAAATGATATCATGTGTGTGAAAACTGTTTAATATAAGACAGCACTTAAACATTTGATACGATACATTTTTATTGGTTTAATATATGTACGAACTTTATCATAAATGTATTTTCTCTGAGTGTGCTGTGCTGATTTAAAAGATTAGTTTTGAAAATAGTGGGGGTCTTCGAAATTGCTCCCTGCTCTCAAACTGTCTCTATTCTCAACCCCTCCCTCCCGCTCCTCTATAAAAAGGTATGTCTGTTAATCATATCATAATCAGAACGTTGACTCATCTGATGGGATTTTTCTTTTCTTTTCAGAGAGTGTCTCAAAACCCGTGATCAACTGGAATTGCACCAACACAATTATGACCTGTGAGGTAACACAAGGAACTGACCCTAAAATAACACTGTATCGATATAGGAACAAAGTCAAAGAAGACCAGAAGGTCATCAAGTACAAGTTGACCACCAGAACAAATGCACTATTCAACTGCACAGCAACTAACCGTGTCAGCGAGGAAACCACCGTGGTGGACATTGACTGTTCAGGTACGTGTCAGACACCCCAAGATTACTTCTCACACAGTCTGCCAGGCCCACGGTGGAGGCCCGCTCCAGGGCCCTGGTGCCAGGCGAGGAGGCAGCTTTGACTCAGGATGAGAACTGAAAGCACGTCCCTTCCCCCTAAAAACCTTCAAGGCAAGACATAGAGGAAAGAGGAAGTGGTGTGCTATGGATACCTACCTAGCAGCCTCCCACAGAACACCGTATAACCTCAGGCAATTAAAAAGACCTTTCGGGAGAAAGAATTGCCAAACCGAAGACACAGAAGGAGTTGCAGAGGCTTTTTTATGCAAACTTCCACTTACTTCCCAGAGAGATGAACTTACTTGCCCATGGTCCCTCAACTAGTCAGTCAGCACCATGGTCACTCCCATTGTAATGACGGAGAAGAGAGCAGGAAGAGTCCCTTGGGGTCGGGGGAGATGGCCAGCACCTCCTTATCAGAGGCTGCAGAAAAATACACGGAGTTAGGGGGCTGGGAGGAGAAGAGCTGGGGGCCAGGGAGGGCCATGAGCGCAGTGAGAAAATGTCCCTCCTGCCTTAGAACAGCCAGCCTGGCTTTGGCACCAGCTTCAGGAAGTCCCGAAACTCTAAGAGTCTAAGCTCTTTCCTGGCGGCCCAGCCTGACGTTGCCCCCAGAAGTAAATCTGGGCAGTCTGCTGTCGTGCTCAGCTCTGGAAGCCAGAGGTCTGTCCAAATGTAGCGGGATGGCCTTGACAGAGTTCCTTTCCTCTGGGCCGCCGTCTCCTGGTCCACAAGGAAAATGAGCCCCTGCTTCCTAAGAGTCTAGGCACCTGAGACGCTGATTATCTCTCCCCAGTGCGGTCTGGTGGGCCCCCAGAAGGGAAACTGAACACAAGAGCAGTTATTTGGTCAGAAGTCCTGAGTTTATGCAGTGACCGTGGCTGATCAGTGACCCTAGGAAGCAGCCCTGGGCTGGTGCGAAGGCAGAAGTAAGGCGTTTTCATATATATTCTTTGGATCGCTTACATTTTTTTGCCGCATGACAAATTATCCCGCATTTTGCGGCTCAACACAACAAGCAGTTATTATCTCACAGATTCTGGGAGTCATGAATCTGGGAGTGACTTGATGGTCCTGGCTCAGCATCCTTCATGAAGCTACAATCCAGATACTGGCAGTTTGTCATGTCAATCATGTCCAGGCTCTATGGAGGGGTCTATATCCAAGATCACTCATGTGGGCCGTTGGGCTGCCTCACAGTATGGCCGCCAACTTCCCTCTGAGCAATCTAAGCAAGAGCAAGAACAAGGTCTCGAGACAAAAGTCACAAACATTGTTTTTAATATGTTTTATTGATTTTTTTACAGAGAGGAAAGGAGAGGGATAGAAAGTCAGAAACATCAATGAGAGAGAAATACACATCAGCTGCCTCTTGCACACCCCCTACTGGGGATTTTCCTGAAACCAAGGTACATGCCCTTGGGACCTTTCAGTCTACAGGCCGATGCTCTATCCACTGAGCCAAACCGGTTTCGGCAAGTCACGAGCATTTTATAACAATCTCGGGAGTGATATACCTATCACTTTCGCTGTAATCTAGCCTTCAGAAGCGACCAATGACTCCGGGCCACACTCAGTGGGAAGGGATGACACGAAGACGGGAATCCCCGGAAGCAGGGTCTTTGTGCCATCTGAGAGTCTGCCCCCACACACGTAGACCAGCACCACTTCTCCCCGCATGTCGGCCCGTCACCACAGCACACTGAACCCAGCGGCCCCTCCTTGACTTTCCGACCCCTTTTCCCTTTCAGGAGGCCTTTGCTTAGAGTTGCCAGATTTAGCAAATAAGAAGACAACATAAGTATGTTCCAAATGTTGCATATCAGTAGTTAAACTAAAAATCATTCCTTGTTTAATGAAACTTTCCCTGGGCATCCTGTATTTTATCTGACAACCCTACTTCATGTCTATTCCATCAGGATAAAAACGCATATGTATTAGGGATGGAGGGAGGGCCTTGGGAGAAGCCGAGGGTCAAAGACTAGAAACTTCATGCCCCTTACCCCTTACTCTATGGTGCAAAACCAGAAACTTCATGCTTTTTCCTGTATGATGCAGAGCAGGAGCTGGACTGGGAAGAGCCACAACAGAGACGGGAGGAATACCCGGGCAGGGGGAAAGAAAAGGGGAGACCGGGGAGGTGGGTGCTTCTCTTGAAGACCCTAAAAAGGATCAAGGTGTTTCCTCCTGAAAGGCCAAGGCAGAGAGGAGTGGAGATGAGACGGGGCTCAGAATAGGTGACTGTGTCCTTAAAGCCAGACCACAGGAGGCAGGGCCCACCACAGACCCTGGGCACCTCTGTGAGGAGGGCGGGAAGGAGGGCGGCTGGCTTTAGACACTGTGAGCTCCCAGTTTTGAATGCCTCTGAGACAAGCTGGAATGTCTCCCATGGAGAGCACTCCCAGGTGCCCCAGGGGCCATGCTGGACAAGCCTGAGCACTGACTTTAAGACCCCCAAGATAAGGGTGTGACCGTCCGTGTGAGGACTGAGAGAAGACGAGCTGGTGACTGCCTGGCCGAGCCCCGGCCTGTGCTGGCCCACCCCCATCAGAGCCTGGGACACCCTCTGCTCAGCCTGAAGGAGACCCCGAGAAGCCTCCAGCCCTGCCTCCCCTGCCTCCCAGCCAGCAGATCCCAAAGAACCCCAGATGTGTTCTTAACCCATTTCACAGCAGTTTAGAATCCTGCCTGCTTTTCTTTTTTTAAAAAATATATTTTTATTGATTTTTTTTTAATAGAGAGGAAGGGAGAAGGATAGAAAATTAGAAACATCGATGAGAAACATTGACCAGCTGCCTCCTGCACACCCCTAACTGGGGACGTGCCCGCAATCAAGGTACATGCCCTTGACCGGAATCAAACCTAGGACCCTTTAGTCCGCAGGCCAACGCTCTATCCGCTGAGCCAAACCGGTTTCAGCAATGCCTGCTTTTCTAAAGGAAGCCCCTTCATCCACAGCCCAGAGGGTCTGTGCCACTGGCAGGCAGAGAGCCGGTCAGAGAGCCGAACAAAGCACGCCAGGCCTGGCGCACACTGCAGCGTGTCGGCTAGGTTCTGGGCCTCCGGCTCGCTCCTGGGCTCCGTGTGTAAGAGGATCTTCCCAGGCAAGTTTGGCCAGAGAAAGGTTTCTTTGTGATGCTGGGCCGAGCTCCAGTTTGTTCTCCAGATGTCTGAGCCCCCTGACCCCTGGCCCGCTGCTGCCTCTCTGGCTGCCACCGACTCACAAAGGGCAGATGGCCCAGCAGCCCTCCCGGGAACGGCTCCCGGGACACAGAGCTCAGGACCTCGCTCGCCTCTGTGCTGCTTTACAGTTTACAAAGCACTTTCACATCCACTATCTGATCGCCGCCCGACAGCCTCCCTGCGATGTGAGTTTCATCATCTCCATTTTACAGAGAAAGGCACAGGCTCAGAGAGGTGCAGTCACCTGCCGAAGGTCACACAGCGCTTGCCTAGAGGAGCCTGGAACTCAAACTCTTTTCCCTAAGTCATCGTTTTCCTCACTGCTTTACAGCAACTGCAGAAGGGCGGGAGCTGAAGACCCAGCCCCCTGCTGCTGCTCACTCAGTGTGCCAGGGTTTCTCTCTCAGGCCCCGGATGTCTGGGAGGGGTGCTGGCTGAGCGGTCAGGGGGCTGGGCTGGGTTAAGGGACACATTTACCCTTAATCTTTGGTCACTATCAGGTCAAGAGGGTGAGGGGAACAACTGGTACAGGGGGGCAGCCAGAGGTGAAGCTGGGTAAATAGGGCAGAGACGCTGAGACAAGCAGCTGCTTAAAGGAACCACGCAGGAAGATACTGTGTGGCCTTGGGCAACTTACCCGCCCTCTCTGGGCCTTGTCCGTAAACCTAGAGATGATGCCGCATTGTGTCTGACCTCCTTCTAGATCTAAACTCCTGCTATGGTCCTGGGGTCCCCTGGCGCAGGAAGGATCAGGTGTTCTAGCTCCAGAGGGCACTTCCTCAAGGCGCCTTTCGGGACAGACACCTTCCACCAGCCTCCATGAGCTTGACCTCTGTGACGTTGAGGAGTTTCGTTTTTTTAAGCTCTGTCATCTGTTTAACTCGGGAGGCAGGAATCCTTGATCTGAGCAGCCATGGTCCCTCTGCTAACACGGCCCCACCATCCTCCCTCTTTCCTCCTGCAGAAAAAGGGCTGGATATACCCTTCATCATTGGCATTTGTGGTGGAGGCGTTGTCTTCTTGCTCTTTGTGGCGCTCCTCATCCTCCTCATCAGCAAGAGGAGGAAGCAGCACAGACGGAAACATGGTGAGCCCCTCTTCTGCCCCCCTCCCCACCCCTGCAGGCCTGGGCAGCATCCCCGTGGAAACGACTGGCGGGGAGGACACTTGCGCCTGGAAGCGGCAGTTTCAGAACGTCAGGCCTGTAACCGGCGGTTACCGTTTGTTCCATTTTGTGGTTAGCTTACTTCTGAAAAACAGGTTCTCGGTGCCAACCCTGTGGGCGCTTACCAGGTTGGCCCACTGTCGTCCACCTCCTGAGCGGACTCTGTAAGGCGGGGTGGACTTGATTTATGTATTTATTTGCTTCTGTATGTAAGTACGTATGTATTTTTCCCATCACCTTTTGCCCCCTCTATGCCCTCTTGCACCTCCACCCATCCCCTTCTACCCCCTGCAAATGTCACCCTGCTGTCCCCGTGTGCGGTTACACTTTGAATAAGCCACACATCTCTATGTGGGTAGAGGGTTAGCTTCAAACACACTTCTGTGTGCACACATCTTGCCCAGTCCTGCGGGGATGGCCACGTTCCTAGGAACACGGGTAAAGTCTCAGGGTCTCGGAGACCCGCAGGGACACCCTTGTTCTGAAACCAGGTGTGCACGCCTCCTTTTCCAATTCGCTGTTCAGAGGCGTGTGCTTGGGCTCCGGGTGTTTGTCCCTCAAATCAGGCCTGTCTGACAAGCCACCGAGATGAAAAAGAGGGTGCTCAGAGGTGGGGAGCTGGCTCCAAGAGCATGCAGGCCACCAGAGGGAGGGTGTCCGGATATAGTCACCACCCCCCTTATCTGTGGGAATGCCTTCCGAGATGCCCAGTGGCTGCCTGGAACCCCAGATAGCACCAAAGCCTGCATTTACTATGTTTTCCCTACAAATGCATACTTATGAGGTTTCATTTATAACTTTAGGCACGGTAAGAGATGAACAACAGTGACTAATAACCAAATAGATTATAACAACACCTTGTGATAAAACTTATGTGAATGGCTTTGTGGCCATTATTAAGTAGGACAATGGTGACTTGCACACACGCACTGTGGTGCCTCGACAGTCGATCTGATAACTAAATGGCTGCTAAGTGGCTAATGGAGCATGTCCGGAGCAGATACACACACGGAGTGGATACATTGGGCAAGGAGATGATTCATAAACAGACAGGACAGAGCGAGATTTCATCGCTATTCAGAACAGCATGCGATTTAAAATTTATGAATTGTTTATTTCTGGAAATTTCCATTTAATATTTTTGCACCGCAGTTGACCACGGGTAAGTGAAACCACAGAGAAGAGGGGACTGCTCTAATGGCACACCAGGTGTCTCCACAGGTGCTGCGATGGGACTGTGGGGACCCCTGCTGCAGGTGACTCCAACAGGAGGCATCGGCCATTGGCAGGCCCCTCAGATTCTGCGTAACCTCACATTCATTGTGGGACTGGGTCCCTTCACTCTAGGTCTTTTCCTAGAACGGGCACCCCTCCACCCCCCAAGGAAGGATCTGGTGGCCTTGAGCTACTGTCAGATTTGAGAGCCACTGGCCTCCAGCCCTAAGTCCTGTCACACCTCTGCCCCATGTCCCGCCTCCGTTCTTCCCACACCGTCCACCCAGTGGACAGCATCACTGCCGGGTCCCAGAGGCGCCCACGGCTTCCTCCCTTCTGTGCTGCTCAGGCTGTTCTCCGCCCCTTTCCTCCCGCAATGGCCCCGTCGCCATCACCTAATGGCCAACGAGCACGTATTCTTCCAGAGTGGAGCCCCCGTGCCACCCACGATGGGGCAATCCCCGCTTTCACCAGGCTGAAATGACCAACAGAATGACTGCCTCATTGTGACAAAACAGTGGCTCGTGCCAGGCACTAATCTCTATAATATATGCTTCATAGTTATGATCTTATCCAAATTTCCAAGTGACCTTATGAGTTAGATAATATTCAAATGGAGGAGGAAATTTAAGCTCAGCGAGGTTCAATGATTTGCCCCGAATCCGACAGCCAGCAGGCTGAGCCAGGACGAGGCGAGGCCAGCAAGGAGCTCAGGGTGCAACATTTAAAGAGACGCTCCCCTTCGGCCCTGCTGTTGCGCAACCTTGAGAGTGAGGGCCTGGGTGCCTTGCTGGTTCCACCCTCATCCTCCCAGCCCTGGGCTGAGCAACCAGGAGCCGCAATGAGGGAGAAGGACACCGGGCCTGGAGGAAGCCTTGGCGCAGACCTTGGGCAGGGATGGCTAGCTGATGTGGGCATGCTGGGGCCCGCAGCCCAGCTCTGGCCAGACAGGCCGCACAGAGCCACAGCTGGCCTAGCCTGTCCACGCCAGTCTGAGCACGTGTTTGTGTCTGGGTCACCATTGCCGCTTAGCAATGGCACCTGCCACCTGGAGGAAGAGGAATACATTTTCCAAGAACAAACGAACAGGACAGTATGAACAGACCAGTGAATGAATGGCCTACCGCGTAGGGGATGAAAACAAACCCTCATTGTCCCACAGCGGGGAGTGGGTCAGAGGTCACAGTCCTCTGCCCGGCCTCCTGGCCACCACCTTGGGGCACCAGGGATGGCATAGAGGGTGTGTTTCCCTTTCTGCGCCCTTCTCTCTGTGTGCGCGGAGCACACCGGCCTCCCACATGTCCAAGCCGCGTTGCGGCCTTAAGCCCTCACAGTGGACGCTGTCTGAGCCTGGACTCAGCAGTGGGAGGAAGCCTTTGGCCCAGTGTCATCACCCAAAGTTGCAGGGCGACACAGTCCAGGGGCCTGGCTCAAAGCCCTCACCCTTGTAATGATGCCACTCTGGGGACAATGTCCTCCTGCTTCCTCCAGAGCGCTGTAAAGATGGCCGTGGACACAGGGACCCCATTCCTGCCTTATAGCCCAAAGGAGGCTGGAGAGGCCCGGGGGCGGGGCTCCTCCAGATCGCCAGCGGCTGAGCATCTGCACACTTTCTGTGTGACCTGAAAGCTGCACAGGACAAAGTGCGTTACTAGGAGTCTGGGCCTGGCTTCCTGATTGACAGGCCCCCAGAGCAGAGAATCCAGAGGGGTAGCCAGGGAGGAATTCTTTCCTCCTGGGTGCAGGAGGACGGGGCTTGCTTCTGAATTTCTAGGAACCTTCCAGCCCTCACCAGGATGTGGGCTGCATTAGAGCCAGAGTAAAAGGCAGATCTAACAGAGAAACCTGTGGGAACGAAGGTCGTTACTGATGTCCCCTCCGCCCACTCAGGGCCTATGCGAGGGCTCTAACCACCAGGCGCTTAGCAAGCCACCTTGGGGATGACACAGAGGCCAGGCTGAGGGCTCTGAGTGTCCTTTCTGCTCCCAGGAGACCCAGGCACAAAGGCCCCCACCTATCTCCTCGCCTCTGGCTTCCTGAGTTCTCAAAGCCCCGGGCTCCCGCTCTACCTTGCTGATGGGCATATCTGTCTGCTCTACAAGCCCGGGCGCCCTTGAGCAGGGATGGGGAGCATCCGGCCCACGGGCCTTGTATGGTCTGGCCCTGCCAAGGCATTAGAGGAGAGTTAATGAAATGTTGGACCAAATATAGCAGGCTAATTTTTTAAGATATTTTCATTGCTGATAGTATTACAGATATCTCCCATTTCTCCCTTCTGTCCTCCCTCCTCCCAGCCCCCCTCCCCACTACCTTACTGCCCGGGTCCAGGGGCTATGCATATCCGTATGTAAGTTCTTTGGCTATCTCTTCTCATCCCCCCAACCCCACACTGACGTATGTCAGTCTGTCCCATGCTTCCATGCTTTGGTCTTATTTTGTTGGTCAATTCGTTTTGCTCATTAGATTCCACGAACAAGCGAGATCATGTGATATTTGTCTTTCTCAGTTTGGCTTATTTCTCCTAGCATCACATTGTCCAGGTCCGTCCAAAGCAGGCTAATTTTTACGTTGATAATTTTGCACGGCCCACGGACGGGGCTACAAATATCCAAATGGCCTTTGGCAGAGGAAAGGTTCCCCGCCCCGCCTCAGCGGGAGGGGCAGCTTCTGCCTCCTCATCGCCGCCCCCAGAGCAGCTGGCAGACCCTTGCGGAGAAGGGCCGCTCGGTACAGAGCCGCATGGACCAGACCGTGCCAAGGCGAGCTCTGAAGTTTGGAAGTTTTGTCGTTGCAGGTGAGAAACTGGAACTCAGAGCACACAGAGCCACCTCTGAGGAAAGGAGCCGGAGGCCCCACCAAAACCCAGCCCCGGCTCCTCCCGCTGCAGCCGCGTGCCATGCTCCTCCTCCGCCTGGGCACCGTCCCCAGGCACATGGTCCGCGCCCCCTGCCTCCCGGCCCCCGTGCCCACCAGCAGCAGAAGAGGCCCCTGCCTAACCCCGGCGCCCACGTCTACCAACAGAAAGGACCTCCTCTCCCCACGCCGAGGGTTCAACCGAAACCTCCCCGCGGGGCCCGAGAAAACGCCAAACTGTCTTCCGGCAGAGCTGACCCCATGCTTTGATTAAAAGAGGGAGAAACTGTCCCTTCCTGGAAAGGCACCGTGGAGCTCCTGCACTCGGTACGGACACCTGAATTCTAGCCGTCATTACCTCCCGGGCTCCTGGCCCAGAGCCGCACCTGGACACCCCTCAGCCACATGATCTCACATCCGGAGTCACTGGCCTCCTCCTCGAGTGCCACCGCACCAAGAAGAAAGAGACAATAAAGTGCAATCATTGGGATGAGGGGTGACTGAGCTCGAACCCTAGAGCGCTCCGTGCCTCCCTGAGCAACATCCAGCAGCTGCTGTGCCGTGTCTCCTTACCAGCCACCTGCCTGTTGCAGAGACTGTTGGGTTTCTGATGTGCCTGGTGGACACTTGCCTACCGTCTCCTGAGTAGATGTGAAATAAAAGGTTTGACTTGATCCCAGTGCCTACTCATTACAGAAAGCAGGCCCGCAGCGCCCGGCCGGTATGGCTCAGTTGGTAGTGTCGTCCCATGCACCAGGAGGCCTCAGGGTTTGATTCCCGGTCAGGGCATATGCACGGGTTGCAGGCTCAATCCCCAGTAAGGGGCGAGCAGGAAGCAGCTGGTCGATGTTTCTCTATCATCCATGTATTACATCTCTCTGCCTCCCTTCTTCTCTCTAAGCTCAATAAATTTAAAAAATAAAACAGAATAAAGGAACCCAGCATCAAGCTGTGGCATCAGAAAGAGACTGGTTGGTGTGGCACATTTGGTCGCCCCAATTCGCCTGGGTCCCCTGCCCCACCAGAGCATCAGCATGCTCCGCAGGGCTCACCTGCACAGACAACCTGACAACTTGCTTGTAGATTCGCTTAACGAATTGAAACTCTCCACACAAACGTCAACAAGAGGCCCGGAAAACGTAATTCTTTGGGTACCACTTCCTTCAGACATGGTCACGACCATCTATAGCAGTGGTTCCCAGCGTGGGGTACCCTCCGACAGGGGGGCAATTTGATTTTTAAGGGGAGCAATTCGAGAATGAGTTATTAACAGTGAATTATTTTGCATTTCTTACAGTTTGAGGGGCCTCATATACTGTATATCAATATATATTGTGAAAACATTATTTATGCATCTCAATTCTCTATTATATGTTTTGAAATTTTATTGGCTATTTTTTCATATCACTTCATATTATTTAACAGTTTAGTAGTGATTTCTTCTTCTTCAGAACTTCAGCTGTCCTTTCGATCTCTTATTTTTCTTTCTGGGGGCCATGTTCTTTGGAAGCCTGTTTAGACCAAGTTAGTGGCCTTTCAGGCTTCCTCCATGTGACTAAAAGTTCAATTTTAAAATATATATATTTTATTGATTTTCCACAGAGAGGAAGGGAGAGGGACAGAAAGTCAGAAACATCAATGAGAGAGAAACATCGATCAGCCGCCTCCTGCACACCCCCCACTGGGGATTTGCCTGCAACCAAGGTACATGCCCTTGGCCGGAATTGAACCCGGGACCTTTCAGTCTGCAGGCTGACGCTCTATCCACTGAGCCAAACTGGTTTCGGTTAAAAGTTCACTTTTTTAATAATAAGAATTATATGTTACGGGGGGGCGGGGGGGGGGGGAGACCAGGATTTTAGAGGTGCTTAGGTGGGGTGTGGCCAAAAAAGGTTGGGAACCACTGGTCTCTAGAGCCATCCTGGAAAACCCATGGGTACTGGAGGTGCCACAAGCCAATCAGGTGACATACAAAAGGGCAGGCTCAGCGACAACTTGGTTGAATCAAATCCCAAGTGTCTTCAATGACCATGGCTTAAAGGTCAGGCCCCATCCCCAGCTAGAGTCACGCTGGCTGTACTTCGGGGGAAGTGGGGAGAACAAAACAGCTTTTCTTTAAGGTTCTTCAACCCGAGGCGGTGATTTGAAGTGTCGGTGCCATGGTTGTGGTCCCATCCGCCGCCTTCGCCTGGCCCCTCTCACACTTGGTAAATCTTGTCAGGCCCTGACAGGAAGCTCTGAGGTCTGAACCACAAAGTCTGTGTGCCTGCCTATTCAGGGCTTCCTGTGACAGCTTACTGAGGGCTGAACTGCTAGCACCCAGAGTCCACAATCAAGATGATGATGAACGGAACCCCACAGCCTCCTGAAATTCACGCAGGAAATCCAGCCAAGTAATAGTCATCGCAGGATCTACCTTCAGTAGGACAGATGGAGGTCTGGACACTGCCCTTTTTCATTCCTCGTTTCAGAAATGAGCCATTCCATCAGGCATCCTGCCAGAATGGCCTCCCTTCCATCCCTTCTGGGAGCCATCCCCAGCCTGGTTCTGGGTCTTTTTTTTGAAATCCTAACGTGTTGCACGTGATGCAGATCGCATGCTGCCTGTAAGTATTGGATCGTTTGTTATCCCTTCATCCAGCAAACATTTATTGAACCTCCACTGCAGTACCAGGAGCACAGGGCTGTACAACTGACTGTACCTTTGCTTTCAAACCACACAACCTAGTTGGGGGGAGGGTGGACAACTTTAGGATAAATGTGACAGCGTGATAAGTATAGTCAGAGGCAAGTAGAGGCGCCCAGAGGGAAGATTTGGACTGCAGATTAGGAGGTGGGGCTGGGGTGAGATAGAAGGCTTCCTGGAGGAGGTGGCGTTTAAATTAAGTTGGAATAGATTAGTAACACTGGTGACACCGAAGTGCAGAATTACCCATATGGAGGGAACCGCATGAGCAAAACTCATGTCAGCGACCTGCTCATACATTATGTTGTTCCTTAACTACTGTGTTTCATCAGTTTGAAGATGCCATTGATTTTAAGTGGCATCATTATTCTACATACCATGAAAAGAAAACCTCTCAACTGCCTTATAGCAAAGATAAGATACACTCAATTTTTAGACACAACCCCATTTGTGTGATGTTAAAAATGTGAAAAGATTGCATTTTTATTTTATTTATTTTTTTTAATTTTATTATTCCTGTTTTTTAATCCTTACCTGAGGATATTTTTTCCATTGACTTCTAGAGAGACTGGAGAGGCTAGTGGGAGGGGGACAAACACACACACACACACACACACACACACACACACACACACACACGTTGATTGGTTGCTTCCCATCCCTCCTGGGGCTGGGGAGATTGCAACTGAGATACATGCTCTTGAACAGAACCTGAGACCCTTCAATCTGCAGGACAATGTGCTAACCATTGAGAAAACCAGCCAGTGCTTTTTTTTTTTTGTAACCCTCACCCAATGACATGCTTATTTATTTTAGAGAATAGAGGAAGGGAGAGGAGAGAGAAAGAGAAATATCAATGTGAGAGAGAAACAGATTGGTTGCTTTCCTGACAGATATTGAACCCACAACCTAGGTAAGTGCCCTGACCAGGAATCAAACCTGCGACCTGTCAGTGTGCGGGTCGATGCTCCAACCAACTAAGCCACACGGGCAAGAGCAAGACGTGCATTTCAGAACTGATTAAATGCATAGTTAAAAAGCCTCTTGAGAACAAAGACTATAGCGCTTTACAGAAGTACCACTAGCTAATTGATGCAATGGGTGTGCACAGCCTGTATGAAAGGGAAAGGAACACACGTGGCATTTACATATTTAAGACATGCTCCCTGCACCGTTGGAATCTCCAGCATGAGGCCGAAAACATGGGCCTTGCTCAGGATCTTTGCTGCCTTCACCCACCTATCTGACCTTGTGTGACCACCACTGCCTGTCCCCAGAGCACGGACTTCCTGAGAAGAGGGCAGACCAGCTGCATCAGAAGTGTGGAGCTTGGGAAAAAATAGCAAGAATTTAGTAGGTGAGTTTGGGCCTTGAACCTCTGCACATTTAATAACCTCTTTAGGTGATTCTGACAGGCATTCAAGGGGGAACCACAGGCCAACTAGTCTTCAAATGCTTAATCATCAGTAACAGGTCAAATTTGAAGATGTTCTGAAATCTAGATAATACGGTATTGCAAGAAAAATAGTGATAGCACAGTTAACAAATCTTCCGCTGGAAACTACAAACATGAGGGAGTCAGCTAGGTTGGAAAATAGTACCCAGGAAATTTGAGGGATTGGAACGTCCCTCAGAAAATGCTGGGTTTTTGACAGCCTCTCTGCCCTCCGTAAAGAGCAATCTGAGCTAGCAACTGGGTCAGCCCAGCTCCAAGGGGGCCTGGGCTGTTGACTGGCGATTTCATCTCAGTCCTCCTCGAGGAGCTCTCTAACAAGGCTCCTCGAGGCTCCCCCTCCTCGCCAGGCTGCAGCCACGTGGTTCCCCGGGGCCACTGCCCACAGTGTCTCCCTCCCAGAGCCACTGCCCACACGCTCCACTTGTCCACACTCTTCTTCAGGACTCGGAGGCCTTGCCTGCCTCCTGAGCCGTGCTGTGGCGAGAGCCTAGTAACGCCACCGCGCTCTGACTCACTGTGGTCATCTTGTCCAGAGCAGGGGGAGGCCCGCAGGCACTAGAGCCAGGAGGTTCTCACTCTCTCTAGCTGGTTTTGCAAGCTTGAGACACTTACTCAGCCTCTTTGAACAACTGGTTTCCACATGTGTGAAATGGAGGTGTTATACCTCACAGGATTCGAGTGCGAATTAACTGGAAATGCCGCATGAAAATGTAGGTAGTGTATCTTGGTGGACAGGAGACATCTGATAACTGTGAACTTTCCTTCTGGCTTGAAACCCGAGAAAGACACCCCGGATAGCAGACATAAATGACCCAATTATTGGAAAGAGGCACAGCCCGTTATAAACTGATAAATACTTTGGAAGGGAAATAGTGTGCTAGGGGTTTGACTCACCTTAGTTTTCTAACAATGGCCACAGTGGACAAATGGACAAAACCCCATATACCAGATGTATTAAAAGCTAAACCACAGATCCTGAGACCACTGCACAGTGGTTGGACTGAGCCACCAGCCTGCTGTCCCCTTAAAGGAGGGCCACTCTGACAACACGCCTGGCCACTGCTCTACAAGACAGCCTGGTGATCTATTCACAGCAATAGGGAGCAGAGGAAGAGGGAGCAGGGAACATTCTGGTCTTTCTAAAATCCTACCAGTCTGCTTGAGACCTGCTGACTGGTCAGGGGAAGTGCTTACAGTGAATGTTTGGAGGGCAATCAACTTTCCTGGTTTCAAGCAAACCGTCAAGCAGTCCTGGAGGCCCCCGAATGAACTGGGGTAGCCGAGCGCAGTCGCTGTGGGAGCTGTGGTCTGGGAGGGGGCAGGGCGGGGTACCCGCAAGGCAGGGGAATTTCTAGTTAAGGATAACAGCTTAACTCATTAGCCTTTACCCCCCTGCTCCCCACCGCCAAAAAAAACAAACACAAAAGACAACATTACCTTGAACGAAAATAAAAGACACAAACCACAGATAGGGACAAAGAGAATAGGGAAAAAAACCCACACAACAGTAGCACAACGTGGGAGCTCGAAAAGGCTGAGTGAAGGGTGGTAACTAAGTGAACTTCAAAGGCTGAATCAATCAATCAGAAGGCAGCAGAGGAGAAAGCCGTGGTGCAAACGGATTTACTGTATTATATCCTCAAAAGGCAAAGATTGCCGAAATCGGTTTGGCTCCGTGGATAGAGCGTCGGCCTGTGGACTGAAGGATCCCAGGTTCGATTCCGGGTAAGGGCATGTACCTTGGTTGCGGGCACATCCCCAGCAGGGGTGTGCAGGAGGCAGCTGATCAATGTCTCTCATCGATGTTTCTAGCTTTCTGTCCCTCTCCCTTCCTCTCTGTAAAATATCAATAAAATATATATGTGTTGTTTTTCTTTAAAGGCAAAGGTATCTCCAGAAGGAGGGTGACGATGGTGCTGGAACAGGAAGACCGCTTCAAGATCTGCAGAAAGAGCAATTAGATCCCAGATTCTGTCCCCTGCACCGTGCAGGTCGGCGCCTGGCCAGGCGAGGCCAGCAGGTGAATTCTCTACAGAGGGTAAAGCAGAGGGTTTCTGGATTGGGGAGGCCCTACACAGTTGATAGAAGGAGACTACATTAAAAACAGAGAAATTAAATAAAATTTTTTTCTACTAATGTTAGAAAACAGTTATCAGTTTAAAAAAACCTTCCGTGCTCAAGGAAAAAGTCCTCATCACACTGACGTTCAGAGTTTCCTGGTGAAACCACCAAGCGAGCACTGTATCTAGAGCGAAAACTACAGTCAATAACCCCATCCTACCCACACACAGATTTCAATCTTTACTGCTTCCCTCTAAAATATGAACAAACAAGGAGCTCCATGGAAACGAGGAAAGCCTCTAACATGAAAGAAAGGGGTTCAGACAAGTAAACAGAAACATTATAGGCAAGAGAGAAAAACTTAAAGACGCATTACCCTTAACGTGCTCAAGGGATGAGAAAATGCCGCATCCACGAAAGAACAGAGGGCTGTGAAAAACGGCATATTCAAGAACAAAGAGTGTTTTGGAGAAGTACAAATATAAGAGCAAAAGTGGAAAACTCAACAGAAGGGCTAGAAGGTGATGTTGGGAATTTGTCTCAAGGTGTAGAGGAGAAGGAGAGGAAGGAAAATGGTTTTTAAATTAGAGAACAGGTCCAGTAGGACCAAAATCGAAATAATGGGTATTCCAGAAAGAGAATGGTGGAAGCACTCGGAACCTGTTGTCCACGAAACCATTCCAGAACAGTTCCTAAATGGAAGAACACACATTTCCATATTAAAAGGGCTCATTAAGGATGTATCACAATGAAAAAAGTGTATCTACAAAAAGATATATCATTGTAAAACTTCAGAGCATTGGGACCAAAAAAAAAAGCTGGTGGGAAAAAGAAGAGGGAGATCATTAAGTATCAAGAATTAGAAAGGGTTAGAATGCCTCTGGATTTCTCCACTGTACAGGAAGCTAGAAGATAACTGAGCAATGCCTTTGAGTTCTAAGGAATTTCCAGCCTCATATTCTCAGGCAACTATTAAGTAGGTATGATGATAGAATAAAGGCATTTTTAGCCATGTGGGCAGCTTTAAAAAGATTTACTTCTAATTTATTACCCTTTGAGGAAGCTACTACAGGACTGTGCTTGGCCAGAATCCTAATATGTATAAAGAGCTAGGTGACCTAATAGACCACCAGTCACCATAAAGTGCATGGAGCACCTCTGGGTCCCTCCTCTCCCCCAGGCCCTGAGCTGCTCACCATGAGGGGGCGCTGGCAGCAGGGCGGGACTGGAGACTGTTAAGTGGGGGTGGCGGGCTGCTTCACAGGGTGGCCGTGAGCTTAGCAGAGCAGTCACCCAGGCAGCAGTGAGTTGTGCAAAGCAGTCGCGGGGTGGACCAGTTGGGGGGGTGGGAGAGCCTCATGGAGCAGTGGTGAGGCGGCGAGTTTCGTGGGGGTGGCAGCAGGCTTCGTGAAGCAGTCGAGGGGCGGGGGGAGCCTTGCAGAGCAGTCCAGGGGCCGTGACCATAGCCGAGCACCCCGGGGTGGGGAGCTTCACATAGCGTCGCAGAGCAGCAGAGGCCGTGCGACTAGAGGGCAGGATAGGCCAAGAGACCCTAATCGCGCACGATTTCGTGCACACTGGGCCTCTAGTAAAGGTATAAACCAAGAGAGAGCATTAAAACATTGGCAGCAAGTGGTAAGGTTAAATGAGGTCATAAGGGTGGGGCCTTACTCCCAACTGGAACAGGAAAAGGGGCCCAGAGAAAATTCTTCAAGAAAATGAAATTGATGAATCTGGTGTATTTAAGCATATTAAGGCAAGATTTATATACCAGAGGGAGCGTTTGGAAATAAATTACTTATAAGTACAGAGACCATTACTCAACAAAAAAAAGACAATAATTAATTGTAGGAACAATAATAACTTGTACAGAAAAACAAATCATTGTACATTTTGCCACTTAGCAGTTACATGCCCATTAATAATATAAACACTGTGTATTGATCTATCCAAAATTTAATATTATTTGTTGGGGGGATTAGGAGCAGAGAATGTATACATAATGCCTAAAATGGAAAAAGATCAAGAAGTAACTATATAACCACGTAATTTAGATACAGAGATGTAAATACCAAACTAATTGGTTTAAAAATTTGAGGGTGGTTCTCTCTGGAGAATGGGAAATGTTGGGGAGGGGAGATTGAAGGCAACTATTAATATTATTATCATGTAACAAAAATAATAATATTAATTTTATTAGCAGTAATAATGATAAAATTATTATTTTATAATAATTTGGAAGTACTTGATTCTTTAAACTAGCGGTTGCCAACCGGTGGTCCGTGAGGTCCGAAAGTTGGTGAGCGCTGCTTTAAACTATATGCACATTAAACCTTGATAAAAACTAAATCTACCAAAGATGAAAAAAGGATAAGGCAGATTTCTTTTAAGCACAGAAAGATGGTGGAATATGTAAACTGGAACCCAAGAGGCCCTCAAGCTGGGGAAGTTGGACTCTATGAGAACAGAGACATGATTGAGTGGGGCTTTACCTAAGACTGACTCAAGAAGTGACATAGGATCCCAGAAGTCAACCGCAGGATACCACACCCTGAATCAATAGTGTCACAAGCAAGGTGTCACAGAATATAAGGTGAGAGAACTATGGTCGGCAAGAGGGATATGGTTTTAGATAAGTCAAACAAACGTGATGAGACCTGGTTCCCTTTCATTTACTTGATTCCACCTTTGTGCTTTCTGCTGGTGATTTCATAATTTAAAATGATCCCCAAGCTTAGTGTTGGTATTATAAGTCCATTCAAGCTGCTGCAACAAGATACCACAGACTGGGTGGCTTAAACCACGGGTTCTGGAAATCCAAGATCTAGGTACCGGCCGGGCTGAGTTCTGGTTAGAGCTCTTTCTTCCTGGCTGGCAGATGACTGCCTCCTCATTATGTCCTCTCCTGGCCTTTCTCTGGGTGTTTGCACTCCTGGTATCTCTTCTTCTTAGAAGGGCACCAGTCCTATTAAATTAAAGCCCCAACCGTACAACCTCATTTACCCTCAACTGCCTCTTGAAAGGCCCTGTCTTCAAGACATTCACACTGGTGACTAGAGCTCCAACATTCAAATTTTGGGTGGACATGATTTGGTCCATAACGGTGTTAAAGTGCTATCCAGTGTTTCTAAGGGGAGGAAGTTCTCATGTGCCATAATGCAGGAGATACATGTGTTAGGTGAGCTTCACTGAGGCATGAGTTATAGTACTGTTGGCCATGAATTCGATGTTAATGCATTAGCAATATGTCTGTAAACAGCAATACACATAAATCCATGTTGAAAACAAACAAAGGATAATATTCAAAAAGATGGGAAAAGAATAAGCAAAGAAACAGACAGAGAAACATAATAATATAGGTAGAACAGAAATCAATAAAATAGCAACTAACAAAAGAAGATTAATAAGACCATAAACTAGTTTTAGAAAGATTAATAAATAAACCTGTGGCTAGACTACTTCAGATAAAAAAGGAGAGCTAGAAGATGCCAATAAGAAAATAATGCAGAATGCAAAAGAGGAAATAACTACAGGTACCTCAGAGATTTAGAAATCAATAAAAGTATTATGAACAACTAACTATACACTAGTACATACATTTTTAAGACTAAGGAAATTTGATATATTTCTTGAAAAACAAAAAGGCATAATTGACAGAAGAAGAAATACAAATCTAAAGTAAATTATCAGATGTTAAAGAACTTAATATGATTATCAGGGAGCTCTCTTAAAAAAATCTTCAGGGCATTTTATAGGTGACTTATATGAAAAAGTCTATGAAGCAGTTAGTTTTTATCTTATACAAGTAATTTCATAAAATAGAAGCAAGACTGAAAACCACCATTTCAATTTACAAAGTTAATATAGTTCCAAAACTGAATAAGAATAAATAAGAAAAGTATAAGTCTATTTTACTTATGAATGTAAATGAAAAATATCCTCTATGGAATATTAACAAATTTTAAAAGACACATCATGATCAAGTAGAGCTTATCCAAGAAATGCAGGAAAACATCAACATAAAAGTAATCCTATATAATAAAAGGCTAACATGCAAATAGACCAAACAGCAGAACAATGGGTCCCTAGGATGTGCACTGACCACCAGGGGGCAGATACTCAACACAGGAGCTGTCCCCTAGAGGTCAGTGCGCTCCCACAGGGGAGCACTGCTCAGCCAGAAGCTGGGCCTCACGGCTGGCGAGCACAGAGATGGTGGCAGGAGCCTCTCCCGCCTCCTCAGCAGCGCTATGATCACCAGTCAGACATCTCTCGAGGGCTTCTGGACTGCGAGAGGGCGCAAGCCAGATTGAACAACCCCTGTGAGTGCATGAATTTTGTGCACCAGGCTCTAGTCTATCAATAAAATTACAACAATGGCCAAAAGGAGAAACATGTTGATGTTATTGTGTATGGGGGGAAAAAAGCACATGACTAAAAGCCTTAGCATGGCAGGACTAGAAATTCTGGCCATGGTCCCCTTCTAATGACAAAGTCTACCTAGACACATGGTTGCCAAACTATATATCCCATCCATCCTTGCTACCAGAAGTGGCCAAGTATTTAGGCTCTGGTCAAGGGGATGTGTTTTGTGACATCTGGAAGTGCTGGGTCAAATCAAGAACTCATACAGTATTTGACTTGACAAATTGCCCCTGGTTGTATACATCTTAGAGACATATCTGCACAGCCATTATGTCTGCTCTTACAAAGAATTACAGGCAGCCAAAACTGGTTTGGCTCAGTGGATAGAACGTCAGCCTGTGGATTGAAAGGTCCCAGGTTTGATTCTGGTCAAGGGCATGTACCTTGGCTGCAGGCACATCCCCAGTAGTGGGTGTGCAAGAGGCAGATGATCGATGTTTCTCTCTCATCAATATTTCTGACTTTCTATCCATCTCCCTTCCTCTCTGTAAAAAATCAATAAAATAAAATAAAAAAAGAATTACAGGTAATCTAGGTGGTGACCAGGAGGATGGATAAGAAAAATATGGCACCCACCATAGAATTTTATGCAGCAATTAGAAACAACGAACTGAGTACTCAACAACGAAGAGATACCTTAAAAATAATACCATAGTCCCCCCTTATCCACAGGGGATACATTCCAAGATCCCCAGTGGATGCTTGATTACACAGAATGAACTAAGCCCTATATACACTATGGTTTTTTCCCCCTATGATAACGCTTAACTTATAAATTAGGCACAGTAAGAGATTAGCAACAATAACCAATAATAAAATAGAAAAATTATAATAACATACTGTAATAAAAGTTATGCAGCCCTAACCGGTTTGGCTCAGTGGATAGAGCATCGGCCTACAGACTGAAAGATCCCAGGTTCGATTCCGGTCAAGGGCATGTACCTTGGTTGGTACATCCTCAGTGACGGGGGGTGGTGCAGGAGGCAGCTAATTGATGTTTCTCTCTCATTGATGTTTCTAACTCTCTATCCTTGTCCCTTCCTCTCTGTAAAAATTAATAAAATATATTTTTTAAAAGTTATGCAAATGTGACATTATTAAATTTAAAAGCGTCACTTGAACATAAGCACTAAAATATCAAGAAAGTCAATGATACTAAATGACTAACTGGCAGGTAACATGTACAGTGTGGATATACACTGGGCAAAGGGATGATTCATGTCCTTGGAAGGATGGGGTGGGACGATGTGAGATTTCATCTAAAAATGGGATGCAATTTAATACTTATGAATTGTTTACTTCTGAAATTTTCCATTTAATATTTGTGGACTACAGTCACTGAAACTTGGGAAAGCAAAACTGTAGATAGTGGGGGAGGGTTATTGTACTGCTAGCTGATTAGTGTTTGCCAGGGGCCAAAACAGCTCAGTGGTTTTATGGTGGTGGCTATAGAAATCTATACATGGGACCAAACTGCACAGGCCACACACACACACACACACACACACACACACACACACACACACACTTCATGTGAAACCAAATAAAAGCTGTGATTTAATTACTAGTAGTGTCCCAATATATATTTCCTGATTTTTGATATTGTAATACTGCTATATAAGATGTCACCATTAGAGAAAGCTAGGTTTACTGAACTCTAGGTATAATTTTTGCAACCTCCCAGGGATCTGTCATTTAAAAAAAAAAGAAGAAATATTGGGTGGGTAAGTCTACTGACTATTACAGAAAAATGAGATATGTTTGCAGACAATTAGAAGTCTAAAGGAAAAACCACAGTCAGACCAGCAGAAACGGCCCATATAAATTCTGCACCTTCAGAATTGCATAACTGGGAACCAATAGGATAACTAGGGGCCAAGAAGTCAGGGGTGCCATGAAAAACAATTTCAATTCTCCTGCTGCAATTCTACTTCCTTTTTTAAAATGTATTTTTATTGATTTCAGAGAGGAAGAGAGAGGGATATGGGAGAAGAAGAGAGAAACATCAATGATGAGAGAGACTCACTGACCAGCTGCCTCCTGCATGCCCCACACTGGGGATTAAGGCTGCAGCACAGGCATGTGCCCTGACTGGGAATTGAACCAGTGACCTCCTGGTTCATAGGTCGACACTCAACCACTGGGCCATGTTGGCCAGGCAAGACCATTCTTGTTGGGCTCAACCACCTTCCACAAAAAGGGATTGGTGCCCAGATCACAGATGTACACACAAACATTAAATAGAACTCACAAAGCGCTTTGCGATTTACCGAAGGGGGATGCTGATTAACTCCTTCTGCTGCGATAAAGGGGAGACCTGACGGAGAGCGCAGCAGGAAAAGGAAGCTTCAAAGGACAGCTCTGCTCTAGATCTGCGGGTTCAGAAGGGAAGGACATTTCAAGCAGAAAGAGCAGAGGTGAAATGAAAATGGAAATGAGATGTGTAGTCTTTATTTATCAGGGGTGTCGTGGGATATCATGTGGAAAATCATTGTGATTATTTATCTCTATGATGCTGACCTCTTTGCATCTTTGTCATAATAACCTTGGTAGGAACTTATATCAAATCCCAACTGGAACCAAATATTCATTTCTTATTTTTAACTAAGGCACAGATCAAATCAAACTCAAAACACACACACACACACACACACACACACACACACACGCACGCACACACGGACGCACGCACACCACTTTGAACCAGACAGAATTCTGTATAGTTTAAAAAGCCACTGAACCAAAATTGCTGATGAAAAAGTATATTTTTAAATTCTAAATTATTTTTTCTCTTCTAAATATAATATTAAACTTATTCTGACCATCTGAGTTTATAAACCTTTTTATTAGCACACGGGACTGTGCGTAATGATATTGATTCCTGCATGTAGCTTGCAGGATTAGTCTTCATAATTAAACCTCTGTACTTTGCTATAACCACAGGCTATCAGTGGGGGTCCTTAATTGAAAACACCATCACCCGCGTAGCTAGTTAAAGCAGAAAGGGAATTTATTACAGGCTGACAGGTACCACACACTGTCTGAGAGGGCCGGACGGTGGGTTGGGCTTGCAAGCTATATACCAAGCATCTGATTCATCACAGGACTGAACTGGAAAGACCACTCAGACCAGCACTACAGTGACCACTGGTGATGCCAGGCGCTATACGTCAGAGGCCTTGCCACTGCTACCCCCAAAAGCAGACATTCTGCTGTTCTTCTCGAAAAAAGAGACCCCCATGTGCTCCTGCACCTCACATTGCTGTTTTCCAAATCTAATTCTTACCTGGGGACATCAGCTAGGCAATCTAGGTAGCACACCTGCTCCTCACACCTGTATGGGAAGATGGGGAAATAAGTTCTGGCTTCCACCTTAAGAAACGCAAGTCCAAAACATGGGGAGCTCTTCAAATAGCATGGGGTGGTTATAAAAGCATGGCAGAAGTCCCCTGCACTTGAATGTGTTACCATGTGCCACAGGACCAAGGCAATCAACTTTACTTGTTTAATTTGCTTAGCATCTTCCAGATTTCTGTTTCTGTCAAGCTTGTGAACAAAATAGCCTGAGAAAACATCCCACTACAAGACACCTAGAAATTCTAGATAAAATAGAAAGGCGTCATTGATTTTGAAAAAAAAAAAGTAGTGAAATATATACCAAAATGATGCTGAAACTGGAAAACTTGGTGATGAGCTGATGCTGAAGCTGTAGCTACCCTTTGGAGATTTGCTGATTTGGAGATTTACTGAGTTTAACGGTTGTGTAAGAATTGAAGCTAAAGCCTTCACCCCTCCCTTGGGGCAAGTTGGAACAGAGACCCCCATATGATGTTGACCAGTCAAAGAGCCTCATTGAAAAGGTGTCCACAGAAAAGCTGCTCAGAAGCAAAAGGAACCACTGAGGAAAGTTTCCAGCGGGTGCAGAAGCTGGGTAGGGAAAAGGATTCCTCCTAAAGCTTTGGTTTGGGGCTTGATTCTGCATTACTTGTGTAGCCCAAGAAGACAGAGCTGAGAAATTTAGTAAGTGTCTCCAGGAGTGTAGAGCATACATGGTAATGGGTAGCAATGAACACTAATTATCCCTAGAAGACATAGTCTCAATTTAGGTCTCTCCCCCAAAATATAGTTAGTTCAGTCAAGCACAAGACTGCATGGTGAAATCATAGAAGATGTAAGGAAACAAGCTAGAGCCACTGAAAATAATAGTCATATTAGATCACATAGGATTCCAGATACTTAAACACACTAAGAGAAAGAGAGAAAGGGGAAACATGAGCAAGGAAAAGGAGTCATAGAAAAAGAATGGGTCACACAACAGATTATACACAGCAGAAGAGAGAATGGGTGAACTAAAAGAAATTACTCAGAAGGAAAAAAAAAGCAAGAGAGAAAGGTGAGACATATAGGGAAGTTAAGAGACATGGGAAATCAAATGAGGTCTAACATATAATTAAGTAGAATTCCAAAATAACAGAATAGAAGGACTTGGGGTTATTAGGACTTAAGAGGAAGGCCAATAAATGACACTCCATTCTCTATTGTGTTTGGAACCAATCAAGAAATATACATTGGATTCAAACAGCTGTAGGTAAAAACACTAGATTTAGTGCTGATACTAGCCTTCTTAATACTGCATTTTAGAATTAAGCAAACCCACCCCATCACAGGCTGTGCTGGACAGTTCAAGCTCCTTCTCCCATCCTCCACATTTTCTGCCCTGAAAACTGTAGCACAAGGGAACAGAAAGGAGGTTTACTCCCAGCAGTCAGCTCCCAAAGAGAACTGCACAATAAGCTCAGCTGAGCAAGCTCAGAGACATTGCCCAACCTTAGCCATTGTATAAATCATCTTTCCCCAAAGGGGAAGAGAAAGAGAGAAGACAGAAGCCAGGAGTGTTACTTTCATATAATCGCCCACATAAAAAATCTTTCAATATTGATGAATCCTTAGCTCAGGGAAACAAAATAAATGCTGAGCAAGATAAATAAAAATAATCTACACTTAGACACACTGGGGTGAGACAGCAGAACACCAAAGACAAAGGGGATTTAAAAGCAATCAGAGGACAAAGACAGGTGACTTACTAAGGCCTGTTGGAAAACATCACAGCAAGAAGTAAACCAGAGACAATACAGATTGCTAGAAGAAAATAACTAGAATCGGAAACGTACTCAGCCAAATTACTTTTTAAGAGCAAGGGTAAAATAAGATCTTTTCAGACCCTTGCTTGCCCTCCAAAGGAAAAAAAACCAATGAGCTCCTTACTAGAGACATTTCTCAAATGAGTTTATTTTCGGAAGAAACAAAAACTATACCAGATGGGAAGTCAGAGTTGCAAGATGATCGGCGCACGGGAGCCTCTGGGTTCACCGTCCGCCCTGTGAAGGCTCCACGGCTTCACTGGTGAATTTGTTGTCTGGACTTTGGGGTGAGGTCCATGACTCATCATCAGCCCAGCTTCCCTTTAGAAGGTGGTCTGAACAAGGATCCGAGTACTGCCACCTGTTCAGAGGGTGCAAGCCCATGATGTCAGGGTGAGAAAAGGGGGAACAAGGCAAGGGGAAAAAATCAGTGAAGACCTGTGATGTGATGCAGTACCAAGGTGGCCAAGTCTCCACAAGGAGCCACGAGAAAATAGACTGCACGGGTGGAATTTCCTCTGGAGATGCTGCAAGAAAAATCCATGCCTCGGTGCTTTGTACCAATTGAAGGACATTTTTTATCTGCTTGGCTCTTGTCATCTCCTGTTTCCCACTGGCAAGGTTTACCCTGGGCAGAGTCACTCCCTGCACTTTCGGGTGACAGCCCTTGGCTGCTCAGAAAGCCATATTCCGTGCTTCATGTATCATTTCATTCAAGTCCCAGACATAGAAATGTGATGATGCCAACAGAGCTTGGTGAATGAGATGTATCATGCTGGTCTTAACCTAGTCTCCAGACAGCTCAGACATCTTGGCCGAGTACCAGCAGAATGGTGATGGACGCGTGGGGAGGCAAGCAGTGCCTTTGGGAATAAGGAGGCAATCAAGAACATTGCAGAAGACATAAGGTTTGGTTCCCACAGACTCCTAAAACAGTCTTTCTCTCCAAGAAGTTAACTGACTTGCATGGGGATTAAATCTGTATCTTTGGCCTTATTAGAACTATGTTCTAACCCAGTGGTCGGCAAACTGCGGCTCGTGAGCCACATGCAGCTCACGAGCACGGTGTGCCACTCTGTTGACCTCTGGGATAGGGGCTTAATCACAAGGAACAACAGCCTGTAATTATTGGAATAGAGGAGTTTGCTGACCCCTGGGATAGGGGCTTAATCACAAGGAACAACAGCAGCCTGTAATTATTGGAATCGAGGTCAGCGGTCGGCAAACTCAGAGTAGCAAACAGTGGCTCGTGAGCCGCAGTTTGCCAACCACTGTTATAACCAGTGAACTAGCTAAACCAGATTAAATTATTTTTTAACTGAAAATTAAAGGAAAATACAACACTGTACCAATCAGGATAGGATCCACTATGCTGGTATAACAAGCATCCCCAAATCTAAGCTTGTGACCTCCTGGTGAGTGTGGCCGGAGAAAAGGAGCATGGGGCTCATGCACCTGCTCTTCAAAGCTCCCTTCCACAAGTGATTCACATCACGTTGGCTGACAGCACTGATCCGCGCTAGGCACATTGCTCTGCCTAATTCATGGAAATGGGCAAGTACAATCTTCCGTGTGTTGAAAGGGGAGGAGACTCCTTACAGTGCACAAGTGATATCTAACCACAAACATTTTTTAAAACTAGAATTTATGTTGAGAGGATTAATCACTAAATATAACCTCCCTCATTATTCTTATTCTCCCTCATATTCTTATTCTGGACACTTAAATGTATTCAGTTTAAGTATAAATTTTAGGAAGATTTAAATGTATTCTCTTTAATAATCCATCATTTCTAGAGCTATCCTGAGTAGAAGTTCTATATTTGATTTTTCTTAAGGAAAGTTTGGATAGTCACTAGAATTGAAGCTGGCTTGGAAAAAATAGATTCAGAACTGAAAATGACTTCAGAATTCCACACACATGAAAATGTGTTTTGGGGAGGATCGGCAGGACTCTCTATCAAAATAAGAGTTTGATATTAATGTTCATCAATACTCCTTCTGGCACTTTTGCAGTATCATTCTGTCCTTTTCCACTGTTTTACCCATAATGTGGATTCATCGTCTCTCTCTGTCCCGGTTAATTGCATCTGGTGGTTCCCTAGCCTTCCCAGTCCCCATCTAAGCGATGTCCCACACAGAGGCTATAATCAGTTATGATTTTAAATATTACTCATTGCCTCTAGGCTTTCTCATTTTTTCCTACGTGTGCTTTGCCTCTCTATCAATACTGAAAGCTCCTGCAGATTAGACCCGTTTCAGATATTGTTGCGTTTTTCTCCCATCCTTGTTTCCTGCCTTTTCCAGCACCTGGCCCAGAACACTGTGTGTTCTCAGTGCACTCAATACACACGCGTTGAATTGAATTCTCTAAACCACACTCATTATTCATTCAGCTCAAGTCCCTGCGTCGATGGAGAATGATGGATTTCCAGACACCAGGACTGAGGGTCAATTCAAAGCTCTTGAGAGCCTGTGGGTTTACAGTTGCAGCACCTTCCCCTGCCCCACGGGTAAAGGGAGCCACTGCGCGACCGTCCAGGATTTCTAGGCAGCTGCCCTGCGCTCCATGTCTCTCCTGGAATTAGTCCTGGTGGCAGCCTTGAAAATAGACCCACTTTTTTTTTTTCTATGTTCCGTCTACAAAAGGGCCAAAGAATGTCAAATGAAAGACTCATCAAAGTCCACTACATCCTGTTTCTCTGACTTCTTGGAGGAAGTAAACCCCGAGATTTCTGAGAACACGCTTAGCAATTTCTCCACTAAACACTCCTTTCAGATGTTCGCAAGAGTGACAATGTCTCCGTCATTGTAGGTCGGAGACTCTGCTAGACCAGTGTGATGTTTAAACACTGCCATAGTCTGTTCCTAGTGGAGTGGACAGGAGGAATGCCGGGGTCTCACCTCCTTGCCTGTCCTTATGTAGTGTAATCATGCAGGTCCAAACAAGAAAGATTTATTACACAACAGAAGACACTTCTGATCTTCGGGATCAATTTTATCACTCTATCAGATAAACTGGCACAACGGCAGTGCCCTACATACCTAGCAGAAGAGTAACAGGAAAGCAGCGTGAGTCAAGACGATAAATGCCGCCCCTGAGATGTGTTCTGTGAACCACTGCGTGCTACAGCGCCACGCAGCAAGTTCTAAAAGGATCCTAGAGTCGCCCCAGGGCTGGGTCATTCCACACAAATGGTCTCACCTGATAAAGGTCTGGTCTCTAAACTGTGACTTCTCAGCATGGTTTGTAGTTGTTGCGAGCACCACATTTTAGGTTTCCATAGTGAAGTCTGAGACAGGATTATTTGTACAAATAATTCAAATGAGACAAGAAACCACTTTGGGAGAAGCTGACAAAGTGGTCTCATTCGCAATTTCTCTGCAATATAACTTGGTTGTACAAGGCTGTATATCTTACAATATTTTAAACAAATTCAATAAAAGCACCGTGGTGGTGTACAGAAGCTGCAAAGAGTGCCAAGGTGAAACTGAAACACGTGTGACATCAGTATGAAGAAATGAGACGCACTGTTTTGAAGCAGAGACAAGAACTGAGCTATATAAAACTCCGTAAAAAGTCATAAATTAAAATATCCTAATATCAAAAGTTATCACACAATTAAAATGTATTTTCTTACTAATGGTGGAGATAGAGTATCTGAGGAATCCATTTATTCTGCTCTCTGCATAGAATAAGAACCAATTAAAGAATAACAGCACTTGGTAGAGACTGTTAATGATTCAACTTTGAAACAGTCATGAGACACTACTATTCCCTTTTCAGGCCTTCTAGAAGAGTTAATTACAGAGCATTGTTAGATTTAACGCAAGCCATTGTTAAATAACCTATGTTTTATGATTTTTTATTCGTGCAGTTCGGATTTTTCTCAATGTTATGCCTTTAAGACAAACAGAATTAATTGGCTAACATGAGATTCAAACTGGTATCCATAACCTCTGATTTAAGTTAATGCATTGGTGATTGTGGGGGCAGGGGAAAAGGGGAAGGTGGAAAAGGCTATGGGGGAATAAATGACAATGGGAAAAAATAAAGAAGAAAAACAAAATAAACTTAAGAATTTAAATAACTTAAAAAAAGAAAGTTAATGTGTTCATCAAAACAGCCTCATTTTTGACTGATTGATTTAATAGTAAATATCTATAATAATAAAAGCATAATATGTTAATTAGACCAGATAGCCAAATGACCTTCCAGAGGTCCTTCCAGATGACCTTCCAGACGAAGCCAGGGCTGCAAGGACCAAGCCCCTTGCACGAATTTGTGCATCAGACTTCTAGTATGGTATAAATTCGAAGTTAAAAAATCTTAAATTAATAAAATATTAGGGATTCTGACCAAGAACTTAAATTTGATTTTTTAAAATATTTATTTCAAATAAAAACATTATTAAAACTGTGGAATAAACTTTAGTTATAAAGTCTTGGGGGTTCCAGAGCCCTAACAATATTATACTAGTAATGGGGTACTTTATGTATAAATAAAAATCATTAAATATTAGGTTGATATGCACAATTCTAAAATTGCATGATAAAATTACACTCATGATTCACATTACATTTTGTTAAGACATTTTATATTCATTATCTCATGTCAATCCTGTGATACAGAAATTAGCCTTCTCAGTGGGCAATGTGGATTTGTGCTGAGCTTCTTCAGAGCTGATGGTCAGAGATCTGTGGACTTGGAGAGGCAAGGTAGGGACAAATAGATGTGGACAATGGTTACTGAGTCAGGGGCTCCCTGATTTTTGAACAGAATCATTCCTTGAGGGCTCCAATGTGGGCAGAGCAAGGAAAAAAGTGAAACCAAGGGAACGGTTCTTCCTCCTTTAGCCCTGGAAGGAATTTATGAATGAAAGCAAACCAGAGACTCACAGAGAGAGGCTGCTGGAGTTGCCCACTGGGGATCCCACTCAAAGCTGGTTACACTGATGTGGTTTCTCTTGGTAAAGGAACTCACCAAAAGATTTTACCTACAGCAGAGGATGCTGCATATAGTAGGAATTTCTAGTAGCTAAGACAAACTGTGAAAGCAATATTTAAAAACACCTTGAAGTAGAACAGAAGTAATGGCTAAAGTCTACATGGGAGAACAACTCAGTGGGCAAAAATCACAAAACTTTTAACAATCAACATTTCTGAGAATATGTTTTTGTGTATAATAGCCTTCAAAGTTTCCATCAGCCCCATGGAAAAAGTAAATCAAGCAGTCTCAGTTTCTCTCCCAATGTCACAGGATCATTAAAGTGGCCTGGGCGAGGTTTGAACTTGGACTGATGACTAACTGCAAGTCTAGGTGGGGTCTTTCCAGTTCCCTCAGCACTTTTCAGGTACATGGTAAGAATAGTGGTGAAGACTTTTAATACCTGTGCAGAAACGAGTTAACATCACAGCCTAAGACTGCTATCCTTGCTAAGGCCAGCGGGAATCTGAACGATAAACAGCTCCCTAGACTGATATAAATGGAAAGAGTGGCTCACTGCGCCTAACCTGTTGGGGTAAACAGTGTGGCTTTTGCTGAACTCCTGCTTTCCTCCTGGGAATCTGGAATTTTGCTGTGTGCTAGGCAGAAGGGATTTACATGACCAGGCACTATAAAACCCTTGAACATGGAGCCTCTAAGGAGCTTTCCTGCTAGGTAACATTTCACTTGTGTTGTCAGAGTCCTAGCCGGGAGAAGTAAATGTGCTTTTTTGTGTGTGACTCCACAGGACAGGACTCTCAGAAGCTTGTGTCTGGCTGCCACTGGCCAGAGATGACCTGCAGAGGTGGCTGCCGCTACAGAGCATGCAGATGGGCGGAATGGCCATCAGTGGGGAGAGTTTCCTGAGGGCTCTGCAGGAGCTACCAGGGAAGACAGGACAGACAGAGCACAGACTAGATGTGGCCAGAGCTGGTCTGTGAGGGTCACTGCTGTGAGCACCACCAGGCCTCCCACGTCAATCCATCGGTTCCCTCACTGGATAAAATGGTAGGAAAAACAGAACCGGCGGGGAAGCAAGCGCTCCCTGCTGCTTTGCAGATTTATGGTTTCTACTACTTTGAGTGTCACTCTCGTACTTTCTATTGACAAAGCCTATTATCAAGCCAGTCAGCAAAGCAGAAATGCTCTCCCAGTCCGGCTCCAGGATTTCAAATCAGGGCAAAGAAGTTGGATTTAGAAACGAGAGGCAATAAACTGATAATAGCCACACTCACCCTTCAGGGGCCAGGTTATCTCTAAGTTTAGAGCCTCTTGGTCAATTTCTAGAGCACAAATCTTCCTTCTATTTGTGGGGGAGCGGAAGTCACCTGTGCTGTTACTGCTGCTTATTCTATATAATAAATAGGTAATATGCAAATTGACCATCACTCCAACACACAAGATGGCCACCCATCATGTGGATCAAAGATGGCCACCCTCATGTAGGCACAAGATGGCCACCAGGGGAGGGCAGTTGTGATTGATCAGGCCAACAGGGGGGGTGGGCAATTGGGAGGGACCAAACCTGCAAGGGAGGGCAGTTGGAGGTGACCAGGCCTGCAGGGGAGGACATTTTTTGGGGGGGAGGGGGGACCCAGTCTGCAGGGAAGGGCAGTTGGGACAATCAGGCCTACAGAGAAGGGATGATGGGGGAGTCCAAGCCTGCAGGGGAGGGCAGTTGTGGGCAACCAGGGTTGCAGGGAAGAATAGTTAGGGGTGACCGGGCTGGAAGAGGAGGGCAGTTGGAGTGACCAGGACAGCAGGGGAGGGCAGTTAGGGGTGACCAGGCCTGCAGGAGAGGGAAGTTGGGGGGAACAGGTCTGCAGGGGAGGGAAGTTGGGGACAATTAGGCCAGCAGGGGATGGCAGTTAAGGGTGACCAGGCTGGCAGAGGAGGACAGTTGGGGGCGCCCAGGCCTGCAGGGGAGGGCAGTTGGGAGCAACCAGGCCTAAAGGGAAGGGCAGTTGGGGAAGAGGGCAGGCCTGCAAGGGAGGGCAGTTGCAGGTGACCAGGACAGCAGTGGAGGGCAGTTAGGGGTGACCAGGCCTGCAGGGAGGGCAGTTGTGGGGACCAGGTATGCAGGGAAGGGCAGTTGGGAGCAACCAGGCTGGCAGGGGAGAGCAGTTGGCAGTGACCAGGCCTTCAGGGGAGGACAGTTAGGGGTGACCATGCTAGCAGGGGAGGCAGTTAGGGGCTGGGCTGGCAGAAGAGCAGTTAGGCATCAATATGGCTGGCAGGGGAGTGGTTAGGGGGTGATCAGGCTGACAAGCAGAAGCAGTTAGAGGCAATCAGGCAGGCAGGCAGGCGAGTGGTTGGGAGCCAGTAGTCCTGGATTTTGGGAGGGCAGTCAGACATCTCTTGAGGGGTCCCAGATTGGAAAGGATGCAGACTGAGCTGCACGGGGCCTCTAGTATATAATAATCTTCTATAATAATAAAAGCATAATATGCTAATTAGACCACATGTCCTTCTAGATGACCTTCTGGATGAAGCCAGGACTGTGAGGAAAGCTCGGATCCCGGGTGCCAAGAGGGAAGCTGGGGCTGGAAGCCAGGGGAAGAAAGGCCTACACTTGTACAAATTTCATGCATTGGGCCTCTATTATAGAATATGCATGAAGGCCCCACTTTTATCTGCTCCTCATCTCTAAGTTCAGAGGTTTCTCCAAGCCTCTATGAGGCTGATGTGAGCAAGCTGGCTTCCCATTCTCACTTCCTCCATTGCATATGGGCATTTCTGCTTGCTCCATACATCATGAGCTACTTGTCTGCCCACTGTATGACTCCCAAGATTTTGTTGACATCTCTTTTCTAGTGCTATTTTTTTTACCCACAGATTTTCTTGATTCCTGCGGATTTATGGCTTTTACAAAATCCATTTATTGTCCTTTTATTGGAATTTTAGGTGTTTACCCACCCATCTTTTAGGGAAAGTTTAAATATTTATTTACAAATGAAAGAAAACAAGTTCGATTAAGCAGGGATTAATGACAACTAATTTTTAGTTTGGAAGGTACTGAATTTACATACATACTTACTTTTCACACCTTACTTTAGGATTGTCGAAAATTTGGTCCCAGAAACACAAGTATCGACATTAGCTTGTGGTATTTGTTGAAAATGCACATTCTTGAACACCCTAGAATTTATGGATCAGACTCAGAGGGTTGAGCCAACTAGTCTGCATTTTAAACACATTTCTCAGATGACTAACAACTCTAAAGTTTGAGAATGACTGTTCTGTTTTTGTATTATTTACAAGTGATAGAGTATTTGATTTGGCATTTGCTGAAAAGCTGCATTTTATTAGGAAAAAGACCATTAAAATGACTCATATGAGTCATGTCTTATTTGCTTGCTTTCTAGTCAGACCTGGTTAAGCCTAGCTGATTGACCTAAACCTGTGGTCGGCAAACTGCGGCTCATGAGCCACATGTGGCTCTTTGGACCCTTGAGTGTGCCTCTTCCACAAAATACCATGGCCTTTTTGAAGAAGTGGCGTTAGAAGAAGTTGAAGTTTTAAAAAATTGGCTCTCAAAAGAAATTTCAATCGCTGTACTGTTGATGTTTGGCTCTGTTGACTAATAAGTTTGCAGATCACTGGCCTAAACAACCATAAATGAAAGTACCCTCCTTCACCTGCTGTTTACTACCTGCAACTGGAGAAGCGTCTGAGAACCAAGGATCCCTATAGACCAGCTCTACAGATTCAGTCACAGGGAAGCAACAACAAATGTCATTGCCTCCATTCAACTGTGGATAAAAATGAAAGTGCGTCCCAAGGCCTTGAGGAGCTCAACTAATTATGCAAAATGAAACTCTACATTAATCTTTTGTTCCATCCCTAATCTCTAGCTGACTGTAAAGTGGGAAGTCAACCTTTAGCAATTCCGGGAAGGCCTGGGCGAGCAACAACCGCGAGCAACCAGCAACCGCCACCCTTTCTCCTCCAGGCCCTCAGGGCACAGTGGCAGGTTTCGTAGCCAAGATTACTTCCTTTTCTTTTAAAATAATAAAATGAAGGTCCATCCTGCTTATGAAAGTAATATCCTATCTAATAAAAGGGTACTATCCAAATTAACTGTCACTCTGTCACAAAGATGGCAGCTCCCATAGCCACAAGATGGCGGCGCCCAGTCCTCTCAGTCCCGCTGGAGTCCCCAGTTCCAGGGGGATGGCCGCTGAGAGCGGGCAGTGTGAGCGGCCTGGCAGAATGCTTGCTTCATCGCCATGGCGACAAGGCAAGTGTTCTGTGCCTAGCCATGGATGCACCTCTGGGCCACGGAGAGCCTCTGGGCAGCAGGCGCAGAGCGGCCAGGCCCCGCAGAGCTACTGGCACACGGATTTCTGCACAGGGCTCCTAGTATGTTAATGAAAGAGAAATAAAAAAAAGGAGAAGAAAATATACCATAACCTCAGAGATAACCAGTGTTAATATGCTTGTATATTTCTTTCAAGCCTTTTTCTGCACTTAGGCATTTTGCCTGGTTCAGATAAGGCCTTTAGCTGGTTGTGTATCCTGCTTTTCCTCACTTAACACTGTAAACATAGCTCCACATAATTAAAGTTCTTTGCAAACACTTTTAAAGCGTGGATGACTTTAATGGTGGCCACTCTCCAAATGCTGGATGTTTATGTGGTTTCCAACTTCTTGCTGTCCTGAGTAACATGATATGAGGCTTTCTTTGTCGATTTTCTCACCAATTCTTAAGGATAAATGCCTAGAGGTTGTAGATATTTTAAAGCCCTTGTTAGCTGTCAACCTATTTCCCCCCAAATTCTCAATTTACCCTTCCATCAGCAAGGAATGAGAATGTTCCTCGCATTACAGCTTTAACAGGTCTGGCTATTAGAAATATGTTTATTTTATTTATTTACTTACACTTATTGTTATTGATTTCAGAGAGGAAGGGAGAGATAGAAACATCTATGATGAGAGAGAATCACTGATCAGCTGCCTCCTGCACGCACCTTCCTGGGGATTGAGCTTGCAATCTGGACATGTGCCTTGACTGGGAATCAAACCATTACCTCCTAGTTCATAGGTCAATGCTCAACCACTGAGCCATGTGGGCTGGGCATTATTATAAATATCTTCAATCAAAATGATATATGGAGATTGTTTAAAACAAATATTATCAAAAGACATAATAAAAACACTAGTCTGCTGACCCATTGTGTGCTATCCTCCTGTCCACAGCCCAGAGGCAACCCACTCTTAACTTTTTTAGCTACCATTTTAGATGCTTACTGCTAATAATAGATTTATTCTATGATTTCAAATTTTTAGATTTTATCTATTTATTTACTGCCACAGCAGGTTAGGAGTTAGCTCATTTATAGCAAGTCCCTCGATTTCCACTTTTTATTCCCATATTCTCTTTATAAACTTAATATGGCTGTGCTTAGTTTAGCCAATAGTAAATCAACAATTAATTATTAAGTACTATAACAATATCTCATTGTGATTGTCATTAATACATTTATTCATAACTATTATGATTAGCATAGTGATAAATTATTATAACTGCATAAGTATTATTCAACACAGACCACTGTGTATTAATATCACATCTATGTTCCTATCCCTTTTGTGTTTGGGCTGGCATTTCTAATTGTCCTTTTCTTTTTGCATTGTCTCCTTCTGTCATCTTTCACATTAAAAAAAAAAAGTTTCCCTACCTGGTTTGGCTCAGTGGATAGAGCGTCAGCCTGCAGACTGAAGGGTCCTAAATTCGATTCCGGTCAAGGGCACATACCCAGGTTGCGGGCTTGATCCCCAGTAGCGAGTGTGCAGAAGGCTTCCTCCAGCCCACTCCATCCAAAACCATCGTCAAGAGTTCTGCTGAGATTCCTCACCCTCAAGTGCTCTGGCCTGACTAACCCTCACCCCCGGGGCTCTCGGTGATCCCAGCAGGGAACATCTGGCAATATCTGCTGACAGTCTGGTTGCCACAACCTGGTGGGGGGGAGGGGTTGCAGTTCTAGCGGGTAGGGATGCTGCTGAACATCCTACCTGCAATACCATACACAGGGCAGTGTCCGCAGCAAAGAATGCCTATCCTTTCAGTGGCATCTCAGGAGGGAAAGGACATCAGTTTACATTCATTCAAATCGACATCTTCTCATCACTCGATCTCTGAGAGATTGTTTCTTCATTCATAAAATGACCCTGATACTTGGAATTATTTTAGGACTATTATATGAGATGATGTGTGAACAGGGTCCAAATCATAAAAAGCCTTTAAAACTAGTCAAAAGTTATAATTTTTTAAAAATGGTTAATAGTTTGACAGATTTACAAATGCTATGAATGCTATCTCATTTGCAATCTTATCTCTTTGTCCTGGGGAGGCTGACATATTTTCATAAACTAATTTGCAATTGGCATTTATTCTGCTGTGATTCGTTTCTTCAAACCTTTTATGAAAATGTATTATAATTCAAGTGCTCTGGCCCCACCAGCTTGTGACTGTAAAATTAAGTCCCATTTACTTTTTTAAAAACTTATTTTTATTATTGACCCTATTACACATATCCCCCATTTACACCTCCCCATCTCACCCCACCTCCTGCCATTCACGATTCTGTTGTCTGTGATCCGTGACCATAAAATACGCATAGATGTTCTTTGGCTAATCTCTTCATCCTTTTTTTTTATCCAGTCCCTTCCCCTCCTGGCCCCTCTGACATATTTACTTTAATACCCAAATTATCAAACTGAATCATTACATCCCAAGTTAATAAGAAAATCACTCTTTTCTGGGGTAGCTCTAAGTATTACTGAGTGCCCTGGGTTATTCAAATGCCTGTCCTCATCACTTGCTGCCCCCTGCTGGGAGAGCAAGGACTTGTAATGACCCCAAAGGAAAGGGGCTGCACTGAGTGGATGTTAGTAGCTATCCCCTCTGCACACCCTTCTGAAGGCCCCACCTGCTGGTCTCCATGTTTCCCATCCCACCATCCTCTCCTGGTGGTAGTCACTGGTGGGCCAGACAACCTGATGAGGCCCTGCAGGTCTGCAAAGGTAGAGCCCAGCTGGGCATCTCCCTCGACCTCTCCTAGGACCCTCTTGTTGTACTGCCTCTGGGGCAGTTGGCCAACTCTCCCTCCAGGTGGAGATGGGTCGTACATAAGATGAAGACCTTAGTATTCTAGTCAATGAAGAGTGTACCACAATGAAACTGCCAAAAGTCCAAGGACTTCATTCTTTGGTGACCTTTCCTTTCCAGGTATGTTTATGCTCAGGAGCCACCATAGTTAATTCCTTCACTCTGGCCTCAATCAGAGCCACTCAAGTCCATCAACACATATCTATATTTTGGAACTTCACAGTGGGGTGGGGTGGAGGGCAGGATCAAGGTCCTAATCTTCTTCTCCTAAAAGAAGACTCTCCCATACTTCATGAATCCCGTACCTAAAGAATGAGATCTCGCCACCTCATTCCTTCTGCCCTGGCCTTCCCAGCTCCACATAGCTGTGTGCATCCATGCTGAGACCCACCGGCCCTTTCTGCCCTGAGTCAGCTCCTGACTGAGATTCCTTTGTGTCAGAGACCTCAACACTCTCTGTCTACCTCCTGAGGAAGCCATCACCTTCTTAGACTTCACCTCAGAAGCAGGTACCAGCTCCTATGTTCTCCCCATCTTCTCCCAGCATTACATTCAAGTCTTCTTGATGGCATATTAGTAGCGTAGGGGACCAGCTCCCCATGCTCCACTCTGAAGCCAGGCCTGAGCTCTTATGGCCACGGAGGAGGAAGTTTCTCCTCATACCTGCCCATGTCCCCACATCCCTTCCTTATGGAATCTCAAGGAACAGGACTGGCCTATACAGTCCTGAAACCTGGATCTAAGATCTGACTCATTAAGCCCTCCTGCTGCCCTGATCCCAGTCCAGCGCAAAGCATAGGCTGGGGATCCTCAGTGCCCTATTTTACTGTTGCCACCTGTGCCTGGACCCTTTTCCCATTGCCCATACATACTCAGATCTCTGGATGTCACCTGCCCATCTCCCTGACCCTGAGGATTGACAACTGTGGCATCTCAGGTCAGCTGCCTGTTCTTCCTGATGGAAATCCTGAGTCTAACTATTTCCTGGTCAAGCCTGAACTCACCTGGTCCTTCACACATTGTGACCTCCCTATTTCCTGCCTTATACCCTGTGACCTGGCCATTTCCCTGCCCTGCTACCAGGTCTTGGCCTTTTTCCTGCTCTGGCCCATCCTCATCCTGTTGCCTTTCTAACTGAGCCTCAGTTCTGATGGGGACAATAGCTCAGTTAAGGGGACTGCAAGGGACTGGAACAATCAGGCCCCAGAGAGGATGCCCCACCAGGTTAACGTGAGCCTTCCAGCTTGTGATTGAAAGGACCAGGTCTGTGTTTTTGTACATCTACTGGATAAATTAATATTTATCTGATGAGTGGGCACAAAAAACAAGTGAATAAGCAGGGCAGAGGGAGCTCCCCCTAGAATCCACTGGACTCTCTCTCCTTGGGCCTGTCCAGTTCACTGTTTCCATCAGTGGCAGCATTTGGTGAACACCCAATAAATGGCACAATGGAGGATATGATTATAAATTGTACATGACAGAATGTGAGAGTTTATTAATACCATAGTTCACTAACTCTAAAATGCACATTTTAACATGTCTACAATTAGATGCATCACACAATCGACTGCATGTTGTGATTTCATTGACGGTATTTCTTTCTCTTCATGGTAATTTTGTTTGTTTTTGGTAATTTTTTAAAAACATATCTTATTGATTTTTTACAGAAAGGAAGAGAGAGGGATAGAAAGTCATGAGAGAGAAAAATCGATCAGTTGCCTCTTGCACACCCCCTACTGGGGATTTGCCCGCAACCAAGGTACATGACCGGAATGGAACCTGGGACCTTTCAGTCCACAGACCGACGCTCTATCCACTGAGCCAAACCAGTTTTGGCTGCTTGGTAATTTTTTTAATGGTGCATCTTACAATTAAAAGAGTCTTGTATTTGAAGAAATACGGTATTGGTTGATGTAATCCAAAGTAGACTATCAACAGGATGGAACAAATGGGAGTGACTCTAACAAGATGGAATCTTGTAGTGATAAACAATATAGTCCTGCACTTAAGTTCAAAAAATCAATTGCACAAGTAAAAGATGAAGATAACCTGGCTTAACTGCAGTCCCTGTCACAGCGGCAGGAATAGGTTTGAGTGGATGGCTAAAGGAGAGTCAATAGCCGAGTCTCAGCTAAGAGAGCTGATGCAATTATAGGCTGCGTTAACAGAAATAGAGTGTCCCAAACAGGCAGAAATCTCTCCTCATTTTCTCTGGTCAGACTGAGTTTGAAATATTTTATTGCCGTATTTTATTGCTGTGGTTTAAGAGGCACATTAACAAACTGGAGTGTATGCTTTTACTGAAATGGTGCTTTGGAACGAAGACTGAGCTCTACGTTGAGAGATGACTTTATAAGAAACAGCTTGGGTGCGTGTGCTATTGAATTAATCATAAGAAAAGAATTGGGTGCAGTCTTCTTTAGGACGACTCGGGAATTTTTCTCTCTTTTCCAGATTCAGTTTCTTGTTTGCTCTTCTGGACACTATGCTGTATACCTGCCCAGGTCTTCCTGGCCTCGGGTTGCCAGGAAGTTCAAAGGGTACATGTACCTAGGACCTACCACGAGGCAAGTTCAGAGAATGTATGGCATGGTGCTGTGTACTCCATTTTCCTTGGGCTCCATCTGCCTGCATTTCTTTCCCCTTCACTAGCATTGCCTCCATGGCTTTTGTAAACCTGACACATCATTTATGTTTTGTGAGCTCCTTCGTGTCTCTTTTTGAGTAAAATGGGGCTATGAATGAAAATGTAAACGCAAAAATAACTAGGTGAAAAAGGGATGCATATTCAGAGGAGAGCTACTGGGAAGACTGTGATGAGAAAATTGTTCCCGGGTGCTAGCAGAGAAGAAATCGGAACTGTTTGGAAAGCAGAAGACTTATTGAGAAATAAGAGCAATCCTAAAAATGTTTACGGGCCTCTCATATTGAAAAGGGATTGAGTTTATTCTGTATGACTTGAAGGTAGTAACATCAGTGGAAGCGAAAGGGAGATGGATTTTCCTTTTCTCAATATAAAAGAAAAACCTGCTGGAAACTCAAGCTGCTCAAAGTGAGCGTGGCTGTCATGTGGGGTGGCGTGCCCCCGGGCTGCGGAAACGCTCACGCTCGGGCTGCATGTGAAGGGCAGGATTCCCCTGGGCTCTCGAAGTCCATCTGCCGGTGAGTTAGCACTTTGTGACATGGAGGCCGAGGTGAGGAAGAGGAAGTTACCTGCCCATGGGGCAAGGCTCCTCTGAGACCTTGCACTTGTGGGACAGGATTTGGGAGGGGAGGGCCTTAGGGAGAGAGGCCACTTCCCAGGGAGGCTGTCTGCTGGCCCCATGGGGACCTTCTTCCGAGCACACTGAGAACTGCCCAGAGGGAAATCCGAACAAGAATATTAACGCCCAGCAGCGCTCTCCACCGACCTCTCCTCTGAGTGGCAAGGGGCGGGTGGCACTGGGTTGTGGCCCTCTCCATTCCCCAGGGATCTGTTCTGCTCCCTCTCCCCAGTTCAAGTTCCATCCTTCACTCTGATTGGCCAACAATTACCTCACTGTTCCCTCACTTGTTGAAAAATCACATCTGCCCTCTGGGCACCTCCCTCCTTTCCCCATCCCTCTAGCTCCCAAATGACAGAGAGCCTTTCCCTGGCTGTCCATCCCTGGCCTCAAGTTCACAGCTCCCCATTGTCCTCAACCTGTGGTCCGGGGCTCTCAGCGGGCTCTGTCCTTGCTTCGTTAGTCATGCAGATTTATGCGGCTCTCCTCTCAGCCCCACACCCGGCTTCCCTGCTATGCTCATAGTCAATTTCTCCTTCTCTCAACTCTGTTTCTAACAGATTTTACTTCAAATGACCTCAGACCCTCTCTCCCAGCTACCTGGGGTAACACAGGACAGTCCTCGGCCTGGGGGGACAGGAAAGACCCCCACCCAGCCAGGGGCCAGCTGCTGAGGTGTTGAGCTGAGAGTAGGAAGGGGAAGAATGAGACCGCCCGCCAACAGGCGCTAAAAACAGGCCTGGCCACCTCCGAAGGTTCCAGAGATTAAGCCCCTCTTCCGCCCTTCTCCATTCCTGCCATCACTCCCAAACAGCTGAACTGCAGATCACACAGCCTGTATGGCTCCTTTCCCGGCAAGGCCACCGGGGATGTCCACCTTCCTTTCCTTTTGACAGACACCAAGTATAGGGGGAGGAGGGAGCCCACGGTGGGATGTGGCCTCCCTCCGCCCACCTCCAAGGGCGGCCTGGCCCCGGCCAGCAGGACCTACAGCTTCGGGATAATTTACAGCCTGAGACCTCAGAAGGCTGGAACCATGCCGAGGCCATAAACTTTGTTCAAAGTGTCGTCTGATAGTTTATGGTGAAGGGCAGACTCCACTTCCTGGCCCTGGGCCTGGCCCTTCATTACAGAGCAACCCTGTCTGCTGCATTCCCATAAGATTCACAGGCGTGTGGTGCAGAACCACAAACGCTAAGCAGACATGGTTCCCATGTCCTGGGTCCTCGCACACCTGGTTCTCCCATACCCAGATCCTTACACACCTAAGTTCATGCACACCCAGTGTCCACACACCCAGGACTCACACGCCAGGCCCTCCCGCACCAGAGTTCTTACATGCTAGGCTCTGAGACACACACACTGGGCAGAGTCACGGAGTAGTCACCTAAAGCCGTATCAGGTGGCCATCAGGAAAGGATGTGGGGCCACCCACAACCCCCATTTTATCTACTGGGGAAATGGTGTGCAAATGAAGTTCAAAAACAGCCTTGTGGGAAAAAGACCACAGAATTAGAGGGGTGGAGAGGGAGGGGCAGGTATTTGTGGTGGTGGATGGACTAACTGTATGTCAGGGCAGTGGTTGGCAAACTCATTAGTCAACAGAGCGGCAAACCGTGGCTCTCGAGCCGCAGTTTGCCGACCACTGTGCCAGGGAAATGAAAATTCAAGTGCTTTGCCAGCATTCGTCTAAATAAAATGTCACATTTCTTCTTAAAAACAAGTTAATAGACCTCTTCTCACTCCTTTTGATCACCGAAAACTTGCTTTTCTCCCACCTGCCCCCCATGTATTCTTGAGAATCCCCGAGGATTCCTTCCCTGCTCTGCCTCCAGCCATGCTGTCCCCACTGAAGGTCCCACAACCAGCCCCTATCCCTCACCCTGGGCTCGCACCTGTCCCTCAATTCTCCACCAGGACAGGCAAGAGCAGACTGTCACACTTAATAAGATTCTCACCTAAAGCTGAGGCTAAGGGCATCATAGCCCATCCCAACACTAACAACAACCCACGATGGATGTTGGGTGTCCTCACTGAATGTCACTCTGCCTGAGTCACAAAGAAGAAACCAACCTTTCTCTGCCCACATCTGAAGTCCCTTACAGCCTACCTCAAGCCTGTTACCCCAACCCTTTCACAAAGCCTTGAGTGTGACCCCAACTCAATGACAGTCTGGAAAAGGCACCACTACAGATAGTAATAACATAAGGAGTTGCCAGTGTAAAGAGAATTAAAAGGCACAAACTTCCAATTATAAAATAAGTAGGTCATGAGGATATAATGTATAGTGTAGGGAATCCTATCTAATAAAAGAGCAATATGCAAATTTGACCATGCCTTCATCATACCAACAAGCCACACCCACAGCCACTCCCACCAGCCAATCAGGAGCAGATTATGCAAATAAACCCCAACCAAGATTGCTGCCACCACTGAGAGCAGGAGAAAGGCTTGGGTTTCCCTGGCAATAGAGGAAGCCAAGCTTTCTGCCTGCCGTTGCTGCCTAGGCCCCCACTCAATGTTACAAAGTTTCAGTTATAAAAGATACAGAAATGGCGGCAGCCACTGAGCTGGAGAGAACAGAGGTTTGGGTTTCCCTGGCAATAGAGGAAGCCAAGCTTTCAGCCTGCCTCTGCCAGCCTATGCCTCCACTCCAGTCTACAAAGTTTCAAACAGAAATGGCTGTCACCACAGAGTGAGCAAAAGGCTTGGCTCTGCTCTAGGCTACAAAGTTTCAATTGTAGACATAAATTAATCTCAGGTACCAGGGCCTCTGTTTGGGTCGCTGGGAGGCATGACCAGCCTGCAAACCTCCACAGGACCCTTGCCCAGGCCGCCCCTCACCCCAAGGGAATCCCTACCCTGATCTGGGACACTCTTCAGGGCAAACCAGCTGGCCCCCACCCATGTACTAGACCTCTTTCCTATCTAACAAAAGAGAAATATGCAGATTGACCATCACTCTACCACACAAGAGGGCTGCCCCCATCTGGTCAAAGATCCTGCCCCGATATGGACACAAGATGGCCCCACCACAAGATGGCCAGGAGGGGAGGACCATTGGGAGGTTCCAGACCCTGCAAGGGAGGGCAGTTGTGGGTGATCAAGCCTGAAAGGGAGGGCAGTTAGAGGTGATCAGGCCAGCAGAGAAGGCAAGTTGGGGGCAAACAGGCTGGCAGGGGAGCAGTTAGATATCAATTAGGCTGGCAGAGTAGTGGTTAGCGGGTGATCAGGCTGGCAGGCAGAAGTGGTTAGGGGCAATCTGGGAGGCAGGCAGGTGAGCAGTTTGGAGCCAGCAGTCCTGGATTGTGAGAAGAATGTCCAACTGCCCGTTTAGGCCCGATCCTACTGGGATTGGGCCTAAATGGGCAGTTGGACATCCCTCGAGGCGTCCCAGATTAGGGAGGGTGCAGGCTGGGCTAAGGGACATGCCCCACTCCCTGTGCACGAATTTTGTGCACCAGGCCTCTAGTCTATACCAATAAAAAGGTAATATGCAAATTGGTCAGGACACCCTCACAGTAATGACCGAACAGCAGACTGCATGGGGAGACCAGGCTGGCAGGGGGTACTGAGAGACAACCAAATGACTGAACAGCAGGCTGTGTGGGGCAACCAGGCCGGCAGGGGGGGCAGTTAGGGGTGATCAGGCTGGCAGGCAGAGGTGGTTAGGGGAGATTAGGCTGGCAGGCAGAGGTGGTTAGGGGAGATTAGCTGGCGGGGTTGGGGGGTGGGCAGGAAAAAAAGCAGGTAGGAGCCAGTGGTCCTGGATTGTGAGAGGGATGCCTGACTGTTGGTTTAGGCCTGATCAGCAGTTGGACATTTCCTGAGGTGTCCCAGATTAGTGAGGGTGCAGGCTGGGCTGAGGGGATCCCCCCTCCTGTGAACAAATTTTGTGCACCAGGCCTCTAGTATAGTTGATAATGTTGTAATAACTTTTTTATTTTTAATATATTTTTATTGATTTCAGAGGGGGGAGATAGAAACATCAGTGATGAGAAAGAATCATTGATTGGCTGCCTCCTGCATACCCCCTACTGGGAATAGAGCCCAAAATCTAGGCATGTACCCTGACCAGTCATTGAACCACTGAGTCATGCTGGCTGGGCTATTGTGATAACTTTAAGTGGTGACAGAGGTAACTAGACTTATTATAATGATTTTTAATGTGTATAAATATTAAATCACTACATGCACTAAAATATTTTAATAAGAAAAAGAAAATACATATTAAAGCCACAGCAAAGTACCTCTTCATACCTAACAGAACAGCTAAAGTAAAAATACTGCCAAAACTAAGGGTTGACAAGGGTATGGAAACACATACCGTACTGCTAAAGGGCAAATGGGCATGATCACTTTGGAAAACAGATGCACTTTATTTAGCTAACTTGAATATGAGCCCAGTGATAGGTATCACCCCCCCAACTGGTGGGCAAAGTTATGATGTAATTGACAGAGACATTGAGCCACCAGAGTGAATCACATACCAGAGTGCCCTGTGTCCCACCCCTTCCCGTTCTGCCCTGGGCCCAACCCCTGCCTTAAAATGCGTCTCGGTGCGCCACATGGGACCCTTTCCTTCCGGACTGTTCTCCCAGGCAGTCCGGGAGGAGGTCCGGCTGGGTCTCCCCTTCTTTCCTTCTTCCCCTGGCCCCAGTCTCATGGCGCGGCTTCTCTGGCTCCATTCCCCCCGAGCCTGTGAACCCGCCCGAAGACCCCCAATAAAGCCTGATTAATTTGTTCACTTATTCGGACTCCTGCTTGCAGTTTCTCTCACGGCGGCGTAGAACCTTACACTCAGCAATTTCACTCCAAGATTCATATCCTTGAGCAGTGGTCGGCAAACTGCGGCTCGAGAGCCTCGGCTTGCCACTCTATTGACTAATGAGTTTGCCGACCACTGGGATAGTGGCTTAATCACAAGGAACAACAACAGCCTGTAATTATTGAAATCGAGAGTTTAGTCAGTGGTAGGCAAGCTCATTAGTCAACAGAGCGGCAAACCATGGCTTGCGAGCCACATGTGGCTTGTGAGCTTCAGCTTGCCAACCACTGCCCGAGAGCATGGTTCTAGAACTTTACCCTGCCATTAGCACACCTGGGAGAGGGGGATCTTATCCAAGCAGATTTCAGGACCCTCCTCCCAGGGTTTCTGACTCAGTGGATCTAGAGGTGGAGTTGAGATTCTGCAATTCTCACAGGCTCAGAGATGACCTGATGCTAAGACCACATTCTGAGACCCACCGCCCTAGAAAAATTCTTGCACGTGGGCACCAGGAAACATGTACAATAAAGTCCATAGCAACAGTGTCTTAATAAAAAAAATTAGAGCGAAAACCGGTCTGGCTCATGGATAGAGCGTCAGCCTGCAGACTGAAAGGTCCCAGGTTGGATTCTGGTCAATGGCATGTACCTTGACTGCGGGCACATCCCCAGTGGGAGGTGTGCAAGAGGCAGCTGATTGATGTTTCTCTCTCATCAATGTTTCTGACTTTCCCTCTCCCTTCCTCTCTGTAAAAAAAATCAATAAAAATATATTTTTTAAAAAATTAGAAATAACCCAAATGCCCATCAACTGAAATTGGACAAATAAATTAGGGCGTATGAAATTATTAATCTGCACCAGAAAAGTATAAAACTCAGCCACAGACATCAACATGGATGTATCATGAGTAAAAATTGCCAATCAAAGAAAAGACACAGAGCATACGATTCAATTTAATTAAAGTTTAAAAACAAGTAAAACTATGAAAATGGTCTTTACGGACACGGATACTAAAAGTATAAAGACAGGCCATGGAACTATAGTCACAAAATCATGGTGATGATTCTGTCGGGGGGTGAGGGGAGAGATATGATGGGAAGACACACAGGTCACTTGATCTCGAAAGCAGTGTCCTATTCTGACTGGTGATTGAAGACACAAACATTTGTTTTATAATTATTTTTTAAACTGAATAAATCTATTCTTGGACCAGGCTCTGAGGAACACTACCATAGAGCTCCCAAATGGATCCATCAAAAGCTAAAAATTCGACACCAGTACTTTCCTGATGTCTGCTTCCCTCATTCCTAAGGAGTGGGACATAAATGATTCCCAGGCAACCCCGTCTCCAGCTCAGGGTGAAGGCGTGCTGGCCTGGCCCTTCTACCTCCTGCACCTCCCCCAGGAACTGCTGAGCAAAGCACACACTCATGCCTCCACAGGACAAGTCATCATGTGTAAACAGTGCATGCAGTCCAGACCCACTTTAGGAAAGAAACATTTTCCTCCCAGAAACACATTAGTAGAGATGAGATGTCTCCCATGGAAAGTGAAAAATATTTTTCATTATTATGCAATTGCAGTTTAGCTCCTGAGAGCCAGGCTCCCAAACCTGTCCTTCTAGAAAAGGGTCCTGGCTCATATTTGCATAACCAAAGGCTCTTGAGGGTGTTGTTTTTCCCCAGAACAATGAAGCAGTCTGCTGCAAATTGAACCAAGGCAGAAAACTGCTTCCAACCTTCCAAAGAAACCAGAGTATATTGTTACTTCTGTACAGAAGCCTCTGTTTTCTCCGTTCTTCTCACCCTTCCTTTTCTTTCTTTAAACCAGCAGTGTCTTCTTTCTTTACACCAAAGGCGTTTCCATTTGTGGATACCCTTGCTCTATCAGAAAATTCTTCCTTGACTGAAATATTTCTCACCCAGAGCCTTCATCCAGTTGGCTCTGTTTTTGCCCGTTGGGGCCAGGGTATAAATCTAATATCTCTTTGACTTGACAGCCTTTCAAACAGATTAAGACAGTTACATCGTCCCTTACTTTTTTTTTTGCTCTTGGTCCCTGGGTCATCTCCCATATGGCAGTTTTGAACCTCTTCTTTTCTTGATGTGTTTTTCGGCTCTACTTTGTCTCTCCCCAACATAAAGAGGGGAACCCAGACCAGAAGGCAGGTGCCAGTCATAAGGAGAAATTCTTTGCCCCACACCTATTTTATAGGCACGGGCAGAGGCTCTGCAAAGCAGACGAGAAAAACAGCCATCGCCAGCGTGGCTCAGGTGCTTGAGCATCATCCTTTGTACCGAAAGGTCACCAGTTCAATTCCTGGTCAGGGCACATGCCCCGGTTGTGGGTTTGATCCCTGGTTGGGGTTTGTGCAGGACAGCTGATTGATGTCTCTCTTTCTCCCTTTCCCTTCCTCTCTAAAATGACTAAAAACAGACAAACCACATTTAAGAGAAAAACAAACAACAGTTTGTTAACATGTGCTTTGTGCCTACTCATGGGAGTGCTCAGTGAAGAGTAATTCAGAGGAGTGGTTAGAACTCACCCTCTTAACAACAGAACAATGAAGTTTTAGAGATAGTGACAAGACAAAGGACAAGAAGGTTGAGTTAGTCCAATGAGGCAAGTTGTAGGAAGGCAAATATATGAAAAACTAATGGTACCTAAGGGCTAATTTTAGCAAAGTTAGTTAGATTCTTTGGGTGCTGATCTCTGGGTTGATAGGGGAGCTATCTCTATGACTAATTTCTGCCTTTCCTGGTAGAGAGGAGAGTAGGGTGCACCTTTATAGATTCATGTCCTGCTTTTAGGCAAACAGGGGAGGAGAGAGCTTTTCTAATAATTGCTTCTCCTCAATTACTTCAGCTCAAAAGAATCCTTGCGCCAAACTGGCATATTCTGCTGCCCTTCAAGGTACCGTATGACCAGTCTTGATGGCAGCAGGACTATCAACCCCTACACACTAGACATTACTCACCTATTAATGCCACACTTTTAAGGATGATAATGTGCGTGCTAACAGAAGTAATTTTTGACAGATGCCAACTTAGTAGGTACTGGAGGAGAAAAAGAGTAGGAGATTAGTTTGTCTTTGTAAAAGCAGCAGCTATTACAGCAACGTTTGTGAAATGTTTCTTATTGATGTCGCGTTGTCATGCAGCACAATACCAGCTGATGTCAGACCCTGAAGGGCTGCCAAACAAATAAGAGATTTGTCAGATTACATTTGCCATGCATTGAATTTGACGACAGCAGTTACCTCTAGATAAGTGGCCCCAGTCTTCACAGGGTAGCGCTCTTTGTAGAAATAACAGATAAACTCTGAAAACTCAGTGATTTCACACAATAAAAGCATATTTCTTGTCTCTTTACATCCAATGGGGGCATCTTGTATGGGTGGCTCTCTCCTAATCAGAGATTCAGGGGTCCAGCCTCCTTCTCTGCCCTTGTCAACAGGCTGTTCCTGAGACTGTCCTGTGGAGGGGAGGCTGGGAGAAGGGGAGCCGATTTCATTCCAACCATCGAGAGGGACACAGAGCACGGACGGCCACCCATGGTCACCCTGTGGGCCAGGTGTGGGAGCAAAGGGCATCACTTCTGCCTACAACCTACTGGCTAGAACTCAGCCACCAGGCCAGCCTACCCACAGGGAGGCTGGTAAATATAGCTGGATAGGTACCTATGAAGAATTTACTTCTCGTCTCTTAGCAACCCAATGTGGGGGTTCCTGTATGGATGACAAGTCACATCTTTTGTTTGTTTGTTTTTGTTCTTGTTAATCATTACTAGAGGATATTTTTTTCATTGATTTTTAGAGGGAGAGAGAGAGACAGAGAGAAACATCGATGTGAGAGAGACACATCAGTTGTTGTCTCTCATGCACTCTGACCAGGGCCAGAGATTGAGCCTGCGACCGAAGTATTGTGCCCTTGACCTGAATCAAACCTGGGACCGTTCAATCCACAGACCAATGCTCTATCCACTGAGCCAAACTGGCCAGGACAGCATTTAAAACAATATATTTTTAATTGATTTTTCACAGAGAGGAAGGGAGAGGGATAGAAAGCTAGAAACATCGATGAGAGAGAAACATCCATCAGCTGCCCACCGGGAATGTGCCCGCAACCAAAGTACATGCCCTTGACCGGAATCGAACCTGGGACCTTTTGGTCCACAGACCGACGCTCTATCCACCAAGCCAAACTGTTTTCGGCACAGCATTTTTATTTGTGTGAAAACTGCTTTGACTTCAAGAGCCCCAGCAAGGGTCCCAGGGACCTGCAAGATCTCTGGGCCACATGGGGAGACCGCTGCTCCGAATACAAATGGCCCTTCGGTGGACTGATTTCACAACTATGCAGGAGAGCATTAGAAGGGCATGCAGTGCCCCCCCTAGATATTTTATATGCAGGGTTAGAGTGCCATTGATCAGTTTCTGCCTTCTCTGGCCTCAACTCGAGGACACTCAGCTAAGTGCCTCCCCTCCTTGTTAGGGGCCCCTAAACTGGTGGTGACCTCTCAGCCCTTGCTTTTCTCAGTGCCCTGTCATGTCTATGACCTGTGACCTCTTCCCATTCAGCTCAGACAATGTATGACCTTTCTGGGACAGATCTCAGCACCTGTTTCCAACTCTCCTTCTTGAAAGTGACTAACAGAGGCAGTTACCCTTGCTTCTAACTCTCAACAGAAAGTCCCCGTAGACCCTCTACCTCGTAGACCTGCGTCCCTTCTCCTGAGCTTTCCTTACTGGCGCTGCCCTCCCACTCAGCACAAACAAACTGGGCCGGTCCCTCCCTCCCCACTCAGTGCCCTGGAGTGCCCAGCCCAGCAGTCCCCGCAGCCTCTCCTCTCTCCTCATGCCCACGTGGCACGGGCACACCTGTGCACACCTGGGCAGCTTCCAGCACTCCAGACAGGAGGCTCCCCGGGGCCGAGGCGCTTCTATTTCAGATTCTGTCCCTCCAGCTCCTTCAGGTGGGGAGAAGCAGAGGCAGACCCTGTGGCTCCTGCACTGTTGCTGGACCTGCCGGAAGGCTCTCCCTTTCTCCAGGCCTGTGTCTGGGGCGAGGAGCGCTCTGGGGGCAGAACCTGTTCTGCTGTTTGCGCTTCATTTCAAGTCTCCCAGCCTCGCTAGTGACATTGTCTTGTGAACCCTGAAGTTAGCAATTGGTGCCCTTTTCATACATCTAACCTTGCCTGGCAATCACCCCCAGGGCAAATGACAGCCTCAGATCTCAATGTGTTGGACTCGAAAACCAAAGCTCTGTGGTCATGTCTGCTGCGTACTATCAGAAGTATAAATGGGGAAAGTGGTTTTGGCAACAATTGGGCTTAAAGTCATATGTGGGGTTTTTTTTTATTTTCTTTTTTTAGATTATTTTAGAGAGAGAGAAACCTCAACCACCTGTGCTCCCTGGGGGACACGGCACTGCCTTCCCAGCCCCTGGGCCAGGAGGAACAGGGCCACTGGAGGGAAACCCAACCCAGTGCGGAGGCTGGGAGGACACGGAGGGGCTGGCGGAAGGATTAAGTCCAAACAGGTGCAGAGTTGGACATGACTTGCTGTGTGGCCCACACAGAAGGGAACCTAAAGACCAGAACTGGGGTTTTGACCAGGATGCCACACATGCTGTAGTATCACACCACCTTCACACATGTACCCCGATGCAGATTCGTGTGTAAATGTGGTTCCGACACAACCGAGGGTGTGTTCTGTAGGAGCAGCTCACAGGGACGGAGGGAACGCCGAGCGGAGCAGGCAGAGGGATGTGCAGTGGGGTTGAGTACAATTGGCTGCAGAAGGAGACGGAGGGCCAGGTGTGATGGAAATAGGTTTCCTTTCAACCAGAACTGTGGTCGGCAAACTGCGGCTCACGAGTACATGCGGCTCTTTGGCCCCTTGAGTGTGGCTCTTCCACAAAATATCACAGCCTGGGTGAGACTATTTTGAAGAAGTGGTGTTAGAAGAAGTTTAAGTTTAAAAAAATGTGACTCTCAAAAGAAATTTCAATCGTTGTACTGTTGATATTTGGCTCTGTTGACTAATGAGTTTGCCGACCACTGGACCAGAACAATAGAGGGTTGCCTCCCGACAAGAGGAGGATCCAGCCAGCTCAATAAATAGTGGCCCGAGGTTGAAGGACATCAAAGGACCAGGGAAGTGACAGTACATACAAATGAATGTCTTCATCTGGACCACTAACAAATCCTCGTAGATACCAGTGTGCCAGGATGCTGACGTGGGCGGCACAGACATGAAAACAAGGGGATGATACAGAGGTTATCATGGGCACTACACTCAATGACTTGCACCTTCATGAAACACTCCATATGTGAGGGGAGTTTTCTATATGATTGAAGAAGTTCTAATGAATACATAATATTTCTCAGTTTCTCCAAAGCAACAAACAGAATGGTTAAAAAAGGAAGACTAGAAGTACATCAAGATGTCGATGATCTGTAAATGTTGGTTCTTGTGTTTGTCCTTTCTACACTTCTAAACTTTAGAGAAATAAAATGAAAGGGCATAAAAATAATTTTTAAAAGCTAAAACAAAAACAAAGGTTGCAGTCCTGTTTAAGATTTTGATAGTTGCAATCCTATTTGATCCTTCCAGCGTCTCTCTGGGACATATTACCTTTTCCATTGTCAGCGGGAAAACAGCTAACGGTGCTGTGTCCTCAGGATCGCACAGCTGTACGTGAATGAACCCACACTCAAACCCAGGTCTCTCATCCCAAGCTTCCATGTTCCATTCAAGGTCTTAACTACACTTACTACTGTTGCGTTACAAATTACACCAACACTTAGCCCCCTAAAACAAACTTATGTATAATTTGTGATTTTGTGGGTCAAGAATTCAGGAAAGGCATGGCTGGGCAGTTCTCACTGGGGTCTCGCTGGTGGCTGCCGTCCGATATCGAGAGCTCAATTGGGCTGAACGTCCAAAGTAGCTCATGTACATGATCGGTAGCTGATGTTGGCTGCACAGGCTGTCAGCTAGAAAACCCAAGCGTGGGCCTCTCCAGTGTAAATAGAGCCAACTCGGGATAGATGGAGGACACACCTGGTATCTAGCTTCCCCAGAACAAGCTGCCCCCAGAACCAGGCAGCCGCTGCAGGGCATTTTCTGACTGGCCTCGGGAGTTGTGCAGGACCACTCCCATGCATTCTCCTTGGACAGACTAGATTCACATGGGGAAGCAGGCTCCACCCCTTGATGGAAGTGTGGCAAAATCACATTATAAAGGAGTGAGAGCAATTGTTTCAGCCAACTCTGGAAAATAAAATATCTGCCTCTGTCATTTAATCTGATGCTTCCCAAACTTTGTCACTGCATAGCACACACACAAAGCATTAATATGTGTGTGGCTCATGGCACACCAACTGGGAAACTCTGATAGGCTAGCCCTCTGTGATATGTAAAGCCTCTTTCCTTGCTATATGGCTAAGTGCATTCAAGGGCAAGATTCCCCATGGGCTTCCGGTACAGGTAGACCAACAGAAAAGAAACCCCCTTGCCCTAACTGGGTTGGCTCAGTGGATAGAGCATCAGCCTGCGGACTCAAGGATCCCAGGTTTGATTCCAGTCAAGGACATGTACCTTGGTTGCGGGCACATCCCCAGGGGAGGTGTGCAGGAGGCAGCTCATCGATGTTTCTCTCATTGATGTTTCTAACTCTCTATTCCTCTCCCTTCCTCTCTGTAAAAAATCAATAAAATATGTTTTTTTAAAAAAAAAGAAAAAAAAAAGAAAACCCCCAGCTCCGATTCCTCTATGCCACAGGTATCTCTGCTATAAGGATTCTGAGTCCATAAGCTTTGAGATAGTTTTTCACCTTATCTCTCTCATAAACATTAGAGGAAACATAGACTCTGAATGCGCTGCATCAGTTTAAAATACATGCTGGCAATCACAAAGATTGAGCACTTCAAGTATGTTAAAATTCATGAGTTTATAATGATTTCAAAACAACAATGACAACAATAGAAATCATTATGGCAATCTTCAGAGGTTCCCAGGGTACTAACTCATTCAGAAAACAAAAACAAATGGGAAAGACGAGCATTTATCCTGCCTTTCCTGTAGGAGCTATTTTCATTGCATGTTAGACATCAATGCATTTGCCTCTCAGCTCCCAGTCCACATGTCTTTGTTCTGCGCTGTGATAGTGGTACTGGGTCCTGTAAACATTTATCCTGTTGCCTCCTGAAGGAGTGTGGCCAGAGGATGCTGGGAGGATACTGCAGGAGGAAGGAGTTTCTCTCTGGCTCCCGTGTACTTTCCTGTCTGTTCCTATGGTGCACCATGCTCAAGAATGTGGAGGACACCCCAGTGAGTTTTAGCTGCACCCCACCCTCTACATACAGCTTTCTATGCAGCTTTGTCAGCACCCCAGTTTCCTGCTTGCCAGCCCTAGCCTTCAGCACTCCAGTGAACGTTCCCACTGTCCAATGGGCACAGCCACAGTCTCTCCATCCTTGGGGGTGGGGAGACTCTCTTATAGTTTGCCATTCCCTTGAGTGCCATTCCCTTGGGTTCCAGAGGTAAGGCTATTCTTATTCTCTGTATCTGCTACTCTTATATTCTTTAGAGTTTCTTAACCCCTATTGGTTAACCCCATATTACTATTTAATTTCTTAGATTAAAAATTTTCTGTTCAAATCATTGTATGGTTTCTGTCTCTTGTTTGGACCCTGATTGACATTCAAAGAGTTGACAACAGAACATTCTCTAGACAAGAAAGGTCTATACATCTAATGAATGTGCAAGGGATGATACAATATATTTTATAGTGAAAAAACTCCATCTAGGTAATGATCCTCCATGGATCCTATAGCCATTTGGTGAAAGGCTGATGGGGATCCCAATACTGGATGGGTCACAGGCTGATTACAGCTAGATCCTGAGGTGGATTTACTGGAGCTAACACAGGATAAGCCTCAGCGCCCTCACTCGCCTGGTCCTCTCCCAAGACCTAGAACCTCGTGTTGTAATTGTTATTTCTTTCTTCTAAAAGAAAGCTCATCAAATTGAAAACCTCATTGTCCACCAACCTGGATCACCGTTGTGAACCTTAAGGTCACAAACACAGAAACAACCGAACACGATGCACCACCCGGATGTGATGACTAGGAAATAGCACCATCCACGGCGGGCCTCTGCCAGAAGTTTACCCTCACGCTGATCCAGCCTCCAGCCAGAACCCTTAACGTATACAAACTCTTGGGACAGAAAAATATGTTGAAGACACCATCAGAATACAATAGACCAGTCCAAAATATGAGATAGTTTATCTGATAAATTACCTAGTTTTTTCAAAAAATAGATAACAAGTGGAAGAAAAAAAAAGTTGAGGCAGGGAGGAAGAGTGTTATAGATTCTTAAAGACTTTTGGAGAAATATCACCAAAAGCAATGTGTACCTTTTTTGATCCTGATTCAGGTCAAATAGCCACTTATGAGACCATCCAAAGTTCTATGCTGACTGGATCTTCAACAAAATTAAGGAATTACTGTTAATTTCTTTTAGATGTGGTAATGATATTATGGACATATATTTTTTAAAGAGTCCTTGTCTTTTAGAGATATATGTTTAAGTATTTTTGAATGAAGTGGGATCAAGTCTTGGATTGTTTTAAAAAATAATCTAACAAAAGGTTGGACAGTAGTGCAATTGATCTTATATTGACAAATGATGAAGTGAGGATACATGGAGGGTCATTACAAATATATTAATTATGTTTGAACACACTTTACTGTTTGTTGAAAATGTCCTCATAAAAAGCTTAATAAAATAAAATGTAAGCTGCCACAGATGGCATATTATCTGCACATTAATAATAACCAAATTAATAGTGGATATTGCCGTTTACAGAGTGCTTTTCATACATAATTTAATGTCGTCCTAACCTCAGGCCTACGAGACAGGCTTTACTGTATTCCTTTCACAGGAACAGTTTCAGAGTGGTTAGTGCAGGGGCTCAGAGGCCTGGGGCTCGGAGGAGGCAGACAGGGAGTCGGGTCTGAGTCTTAATGTCCACCTCTGAATGGTCTGGTGACATTACAACTTCTCAGCCTTGGGAAGATGGGAAATTCGAGTCTGATGGTTTCTAGAAAAAGGGTTTATATATTGTCAAGTGCCCTGTGAATTCACATAATCTTATACTGACTAGTTTTCTCTACAAAAATGGAAGAAAGCAGAGAGTTCTAGGGGCTGATCTTGGGTGATGCAAAGTGTGTTCTTGGCAGCTTCTCTATGCTATTTCAGTAGACCTAACATCCCCAAATCCATCCCTTACATCAATATTAACCAACTAGAGAGACCCAATGCATGAAATTCATCCATGTGTAGGGTCCCTAGGCCTGGCTGGCGATCAGGGCTGATCTGTGGGGCGGCCAGCAGGGCAATCGGGGACAGTGCCGGCCTGCTCGTCAGCTGCCAGCCCTTAACCCCTACTGCCCGCTCCCGGCCGGCCCCACCCCTGCCACCACTACTGGTCACCTCCCTCTGTGAGATGGTGGCACCCATCTTGGCTAGGGCCTGGGGGCTGGAGGCAGCTCCTGCATTGAGCGTCTGCCTCCTGGTGGTAAGTGGGCATCATAGCAACTGGTCATTCCATTGGTCATTCCACCGTTAGGTCGATTTGCATATTAGGCTTTTATTATACAGGATAATGGTTTGGATGTTTTTTCTTGTGGCTCGTTTGAATGCTTGCCATTGTCCCTAGGATACTGTCTATGTCACTTGTGGGAACAGAGACTGCATAACAGCTGTTGATAACTGAATGTTTTTTGGCTTGTTTTTTGGCTGTTAAAATGAGTATGAAACTGCGTGATATTTCCTGCTTTTGTCCAGAATTCTCTGCTAAGAACAGATAACTACACTAGATCTTAGCCAAAAGGGCCAGAAGCAACTGTCCAAAATTCTCTATTAGATTATTTATAAGAGTCATCAGTGCCTAGGAAGTTCCATCAAGCAATACTGGGAAACCAGTGAGACACTTTCAGGGCCCCAGTGGGGAGAACAATCGAGTGTACAATTAAAACGGCTGATATTAAACGACAAAAGCAAAAAACAAAACTTCTCTGGGGGAGACACATGAAACAGCCATGTCAAATGGCAGTTTCCAAACAACCACTTTAGAACATCTTGTACTGAAACACACATTCAGTGTTGGCAATGCAATTCAGCCGGTGAATTATTTAAATACGAACAAGGGTACTTATATATAACGATTTCATGGTAGATAAGCTCTTTTAGTCATAAATTATTTCTTTTCCAGTAATAGTTTTAGCCATAAATAATTTGAGAAGTTCTGTTACCTCGCTGGGTCTCAATTTTCTTAGCTGTAAGTTAGGAAGAATAATAAACAACGTTTATCACACGGGTTAAAATTAAAGGAGATCAGATGTGTAAAGGTACCCTATGCCTTGCTTGGGGCCTGGCACAGACCAGGTGCTAAATGTTAGTGTCTCTTTGAAGGTAGGTACTTATTAAAGTGTGTGTTCCAGCCTATAATTGCTCAGGGGAGGAGAGGTTTGTGGACACTGCGGCACCAGAGTGTGGGCACCAGATACTGAAAACAGGGGCTTGGCCACGTGACAAAGCAGTATAGGCTGTCATTTTCAGAATCTTGGTGCTGAGCATGGTTTGCTAAACATTTTCTCAACTTTTGTAAAAGTTTGAAAATTGTTACAATAAAATGTTGGAAAGTTAAAAATAAACTCTGGGGACCCCCCCGAGCTGTCATGGCCGTGAGTGGCCTCAGCAGTGTAAACAGAAATGAACTGTCCAGGTCCCTGAACCCACGAGACGGACACTAGGGAGGGAGAAGCGCAGGCAGAGGTGCACCGGCGGGGGCCGCGGAAGCAGCTCTTTCCTGCTGGGTGGGCACGCTGCTGGCACTGCAGCTCACAGAGGGTGTTGCTCGTGCAGCCAGGAAAGTTTGCATCACTGGGAACATCTGGGCAGGACTTCTCCCACCAGACAAGCCATGATCATTTCCAACTCTGCTTCAGGCCAGCCGAGTTCAAGATGGAAAATTTCAGTTCCAGGGTTTCAACAGGAACTTCTGGAGCTTGGGAAAGGTACCTCATTACTCAAGAGCTGAATTAAATGCTAACATTTCAGAACTGCTGAAAAATATCAGCTGCCCTGAAAATAACATGTGTGGGTGATTCATTGGACTTGAATGCCTTGTTTTGGTTGCATGGATCACACAGGTCATTGGCTAGGAGACCATGGTGAAATATTGATGCCAAACACCATGGAGGATTGCTATCTACAGTTCACAATTCTCTGAGTCACACACGGTTCCCTTAAAAATGAATCAAATAAAAACACATGTGTATATCTTAACTCTGGACAAAGGTTTAAATTAGTGAAGCCAATACACATCTGTTGAGCACCTACTATCTACCATGTGATTATTATGAAGTACAGAAAATACTTCTTTTCTAGAATGCGTGAATTATGTAATTAGAGGGATGTGTCACAGTCAAGCCTTTTGTAAGCACAATCTCTTCACCTGTTCTTCTCTGTGAGAGTCACTGTAGGATTTATAGTCATGCAAGAATCAAATCAGAGCAGAATGAAGATGCTCTATTCAGCTACTTAGAAGTCACCATCATTGCCTTGACTGGTTTGGCTCAGTGGATAGAGCCTGTGGACTGAAAGGTCCCAAGTTCGATTCCAGTCAGGGGCATGTGTCTTGGTTGTGGGCACATTCCCAGTAGGGGCTGTGCAGGAGGCAGCTGATCGATGTTTCTCTCTCATCAATGTTTCTAACTCTCTATCCCTCTTCCTTCATCACCATTATTTTTTTAACTGTGTTTAAATGTTAAATGCCAGTGCTTTAGAAGGCTATAAATTGAATAATAAAGTTCACCTCCACACAACATTCCCAGTCTCACTCCCCAGAAGGATAAAAGATTTTTGCACTTCTAGAAAATTTTACACATATGTAAGTATATATGTGGCCCAGATGTCGGCTGTCCACCTTATCTGCATGGCTGACTCTCTCTTGGTTCCATGCCATGCTTGACATAAGACTCAATCTTTTGACCAGCATTTAAAGGAAATTTAATTATACCAAACACATTCCAATGTTTACAAAATATTATTGAAGATCGGTGGGCCTGGGGAGATGGTTCACAGTGGCCGGCACCTATCTCTTATAAACAAAACGATGTTCAAGACTGTAATAGACTAGGTGTCTCTCCCATGGTCTTGCCAGCCCACACTCAGCATTCTCCTCTTTGGCCCCCTGTTCACTGCACCCAGCCAATACATAGCACTGCCTTGCAAGTACTTGTTTACCTGCCTATTTCTGAGACAAAGCTGAGGACAAGGCCTGGTTCTTATCCATCTTTATGACCTCTCTGTGCACCACACAGAAAGTGCTTTAAAAACGTGTGGGAAGTCCTAGCCGGTTTGGCTCAGTGGAAAGAGTGTCAGCCTGAGGACCAGAGTCCCTGGTTCAATTTCGGTCTAGGGCAGTGGTTGGCAAACTCATTAGTCAACAGAGCCAAATATCAACAGTACAACCAGTGGTTGGCAAACTGCAGCTGGCGAGCCACATGCGGCTGTTTGGCTCCTTGAGTGTGGTTTTCCACAAAATACCCGGTCTGGGAGAATCTGTTTTGAAGAAGTGGCGTTAGAAGAAGTTTAAGTTTAAAAAATTTGGCTCTCGAAAGAAATTTCAGTCGTTGTACTGTTGATACATGGCTCTGTTGACTAATGAGTTTGCCGACCGCTGGTCTAGGAGATGTGCCTCAATTGCAGATGGGCCCTGGTCTGGGCTCGTGCACAAGGCAACCAATTGATGTGTTTCTCTCACATCAACATTCTTCTCTGTCTTCCTCTCTTTCTTCCACTATCTCTAAAAAAATCAACGGAAAAATATCCTCGGGTGAGGATTAAAAAAAAAAATGTGTGTGTGAAATTGGCATGTGCCATTGGTTAAGCAGCACCCAGCACACCCTCCCCTCTTCTGGAGCTGGAGTTAGGAGTAAGGCAGCATCCTAAAGGTTTGCTGCCTGGGAGCAGCGGCCCAGCCTCTCTGTCCCACAGACCCTCTGAAACTTCCTGTTTAGACCTGTGCAGTCTCCCAACCAGTTAACAAAGACCAAGGACATCACATGAAGAAGGCAGAATGCATCAAGATGCCAGGCTGAGTTAGAATTGGTAGCCAGAGCCCGGGGAGGAATAGTCATGTTAGGAAGTGGAATGACGCCGGAAGGAACGCAGGCACTGGGTCAGATCAACTTGAAGTCCCTGGGTTATCTTGTGGACACAAATGAACCCTGAAATGGCATCGACTGATATCACAAGGAAGGGCCAGTTGTACTTACAGTCCACGTTCACCAGGTCCACCACCAGGGCAGGCTTCTGCTCTTCTCAGCCCAGGGAACCACACTGATGGGGTGTGGCAGGTTGGGGTCCCCACAAAGCAGACTCTGGAAATAAATTAACATGCAGGGGGTGTAAGGCAGTGCTCTTATCAACAACCATGAAAAAGATCAGGAAGAACAGGATCATGCAGAGCGCGGAGAGGAGCTACAGGGCAGGCCCAGCAACAACCTTGGCCTAGCTCCCAGGTCTCTGCAGCCTGGGTGGCCCTTCAGAGTGGTCCCAAGTTGGGCCAAGATAGCTGGATGCTTACACCTCTGTGTCAGTCAAGTGGCCCATGCCAGGTGGCTCTGAGCAGCGGAGGCAGCCCCTTCAGGGACTGACCACTGAAGGCCCTCTGCAGAGGACAGCCCTCTCAGCCCCCAGGGCAACAAGACCTTCACGGAAGGGGACATGAACAGCACATGGCAGAGCCCGCCAAGCAGAGAACTAGAGTGGCTGCCCCCTCAGAACACATGCCAAGGTATCTCAACTTGCATTCTCTACAGAGGCCAACCCTCAGCCCAGGTGGCAGTGCAGGCAGCTCACTGGGGAATGTGGAAGTGAGACAGGGAACACAGAATGCTCTCATGAGCAGGACACTGCTGGGCCTCTGCCAGACAGAGCAGAACAGGCCGACAGTCGTCCCACCCAGGGGCAACGAAAGGGTGGTACTCATCCCCCAAGCCCTGTCTGTCACTCAAGGCCACTCCTAGAGACAGTCACCCCCTGGCAGTTTCAATTTGCCCAGGCCACTTGAGCAAAGAACCACAGGCAACTGCAGGAGGAGCCACGGGAGTGGTGGGCACCAGGGGAATGCCACACCAGAGAGGAGAGAGCCTGTGCAGCCTCTCAGGAATGTGACCTTGCTCAGCCCAGATGTGACACACTCACACTCAGGAGCAGAGAGAGTCACATGGCCCAGCCTTGATGGGGCTGGGCCAGGACTCTGCCTGGCCCTAGGGAGGGAAGCAGAAGTGGACACTGCTAAGCCCTGAGAAGGTCCACGCCACCACCTCACCACCTACCGGCTGTGTGTGACTGAGTAGTTGCTTTATTTTCTGAGTCTCAATCTACTCATCTGTTAAGTGGGGAGAATCACACCTATGTCATAGAGTGTAATACACATGACGAATCCACATGATAGGTTCAACTTATTATTTATACTTTATAACACTTTGTTACCTATTGCCATCAAATATAATATTATCATAATAAAGGATACTTGCTTGATATTATGTACTGTGAAATTCTAAGTATATTTCTAAATAGCCTACCACAGTTTCTAGGACCAATTTGGTAATTCATAAATGGTAACTGTTATTACTTGGGAACGCCCGACAATCAATCCCATTAATCATAAGCTAACAATGGATTCGGAATGTGAGTTGCCCAGATAAATAATCAGTTCAAGGGTCTTCTGCTCGGAGAGGAGAGATGACCTACGCCTGTTGACTCACCATGTAAACACAAGTCACGGCAATTTACTAACAGCAAGATCGATTTCCTGCTGAGCCCTCCCAGCCCTACTCCCATCGGGAGCCCAACACAGGGGAGGAGGTCCTACATGCTCACATGGAACCTGATTCCCTTTCCACTGACTTCTGGACAATTAGACACCTGCTTGTTGCAATGTCATCAAAATGAGACGCAGAAATTCCTCACCTGCCATGAGCTAGACAGAGCTTTTGAGATGCAAACCATATACATCCTCAGAGGAGAGGACCGAAGCGGAAGGGAAAGTCACTTTCACAGATTCATCCCCCAGCCTTCCCCCTCCATACACATGCTAAGCACACAGAGCTTTGGCAATCTGCTATGAAAACAGAATTTTAAAATAAACCCTCGTCTCCTCTCTCAGATCAGAATTTAGAGGAAAATGGATTTCTGCAAGGTGAATTTGTTCTCCCAAATTAGCTTCATACACACAACACACACACACACACACACACACACACACACAAAGGCAGCCTTCATTAATAGGCCAAATATAGAAAGAACAAGTTCACCCTCAGCAGGAGGGAGACATTCGATAAATATGAGAACAGGCTTGAAGCTGCATAAAAATAAAACTCACAGAAGCCAGCAGATGGCACTTAATCATAATTTTTCCTATAATTTCTATTAATTGTTAAATATTTTTCATTCTGTCTTCCCAATAAGATGAATGCTATAGAAATATGGCATAGTAAGTAATGTTTTCCCTCTGAGATATTAAATAGGCTTGCTACATAAAATTTCCCCACCTACAAAACTAGCCCGGGACCCATTTTTCTCTGGCGCATATTTATCATGGCATGGCATGCATATGCATGCCCATATATCTGTGTGCTTCCAAGCACGCAGCACATTTGATAAATGTATGAAGCACCAGCTAACACCTTCAGTTATCTCCAGAAGCAAATCCAAATCAAAGAATTGTTGTTCCTAAAACAGTCACATAAAACCATTTAAAACCACACTGTCTGCCACAAATAGAAATGTAGGAAGACCTCAGGGAGGCTACTTTGGCAATTTCCTTCAAGGCTTCTATTACAAGCATTAACAAGGCCAGTGACCCCTTCTAGGCTATTCCGTCTCATCTGCCTATTAACTGCCCTCCCCGCTCTCCTCCCTCCACTATGATGTCCTCTCCTTCCTTCTCCTCACACTTCCACGATGCTTCGCCCCATGCCTGCTGCCTAATTCCCTTCCTTTTTCTGCTTCTGCCAGGTTTTTCTTTATTTTTCTTTTTTCTCTCCTCCTCTCCCTTAAGCGCTAGCGTAGGTTTCCTAAATCTTAAGAGGGACAGATGCTGAACCAGCCAGGGTTCTCGGTTTCTGACACCAGAAATTGACTCTGTTAAGCAGGGGGAAAAAAAAATTATTGGAAAGCCATCAAGTAGTTCACAGACTCGACAGGAAGCCTGGAGAATCTGGCTCGGCCCACAGACAAGAACCAAAGGAGGCCGGCGCTGGAGAGGACAGCCAAGGTCACGACACTGAAAGCCGCTCGGCTGGGCCAGTGCCACCGGCGCCGCGGCCACCAGCCACCGCTGCCACTCGACTGCGGAAAAAGTGAGCCTCCTGCGGAGGGTTTGTTTCATTCCCTCCCGATCCCCAGTCCAGACACAGGACCTGCTCGCCAAGAGCACAGCCGCAGGTCTAGCTCAGCCCGAAAGGAGGGGGGAGGGGTGCAGAGCCAGCGCCAGCCTATCTAGGAAGCAGATCTCCAGAAACACTTGACATGAGGAAATCCCATGTGTCACAGACACCACTCACTTTAAACCCACCTTCTTCCTGGCACACAGTGGGTTTCTGAGTGGGAGTATCGCGTGGGAAAAAGGAAAGCTATTGGACAGCACACAAATCAATTCTGCCAACTCTAGAGAGATAAAGTATAACGTGAAAAAAAATATAAAAATAAAAAGTAGAATGTGAAATGTAGCTGATGCTATAGCTCTGACAGTCCACCGGGTCATTTCCTCCGTCCTTGGTCCTGGACAAAGCCGGGGGCTGCAGTTGCTAATGTGAACACCCTTTGTGTGCAGGTTCTATGCAGCCGATGAAATTCTGGCTCCTGCACAGTATGCCTTTGACCTCCTCCATCTTAACCCTTAATGGAAAAGAGCAGCCACTTTCTAGGGATGAGATTTGGAACATGATGCCTGGCTTGGTGCAGGGGCGGCTGGCCTCATCCTGCCAGCTGGTCCCAATTATGCGTAATGAGAGAGTGCAGAGGGTGTGTGTGCAGTAGGACTGTTTTCTAAGCACTGAACTTCCCTTAGGGTCCCTGGCCCAACTCGAACTAAGGGATCCTTTAATATTCTGAAGGATGAGGTTATTTTCTCTGTTTTTTTAAAGGTGGGGGGAGTAAATAAACCTTATAAAGAGGACCACTTGGTGGCATGCCTGATAAGCACTGCCAAGGCAGGGTGAGAAATGAAGGCAGCTGTCTATGCCACTCGGGCAGCACTCCAGCTCTGCCTACATATATCTTGGGCGATTGCCTCAATTTTCCTGTGGGTTAACAGAGCGGGTCTGTGTTGCCGCAAGTTTTATTTGTGGTAGGTGACACCCCAGCCAGACTTTGGGGGGAGCTCCAGCCTGGTGTTAAAGGGCCACACACGTATCTGAGTCCAAGTTAATGTTTTTTACAGCTTCATGTTTATTAAGCATCTGTTATAACAGTTATACCAAGGCACTGAAAATTCTAAAGTCTCACTGGGTAAGGCTCACTATCTAGTGAGACGGCATCTCATCCAGCCAGTGGCGTCCCGAGGTGGCGGAGGGTAGGAGAGTCGGCCATTGGCCGGGAAAAGTGTTGTGTCACTGACATTGTTTAGAATTGCCGTGGTGCGCAGTGATAATACAAACCAGGCGGCTTTTAGTTGGTTTTATAGTTATTTTTAAACCCTCTACAGAGTAAGACATCCTTATTGCCTGCATCTGGGCCGACTTTTTCCATTCTCTCCCTCCCCATACTCCTCTGCTCCCCACCACGCCCAGTTCAGGCCACGGTAGGCACTGAGCAGGTGCAGGAGAAGGAGACTACGAGCAGGATATAAATGTCGCCGGAAGACAAGTGCACGTAGCTGAGTGGGCCTGAGTTCCATTGGTTAGGCTGATCTTTGGGGGGCCTGTCCCCTCACCCTCACGCCTTGAATCACATTATTTGCATTTACAAACCAGTTCCTTTTCCTCACTATCAGAATTATCCAGTTGTATTTATGGATTAGTTAGACCATCCTGCTTTTGGGTTCTTTGTACCAGGTTTCTTCACCACTCATTTCACCTTTCCAGCACCACCACAGCACGCCAAATGCATGACATAGACATTTACGGCAAATTGGCACAGCAGCCCGGCCGGTATGGCTCAGTGGTTGAGCCACCCCCCAGATCCAAGCCACCATCATCTCTGTTCTACATGGTCACAAAAGCCCATTTCTGTCTCAACTGTGACACTGTTAAGTCATCAGCCAAATGACATCATTCTTTCAGCTAAAAGTCTCCTAGCGACTCCCATCTCATCCAGAATGGATGCCACAGTCCTTCCTCTGCTAGCCAGGGGCCCTGCTGGGTGGCACCCCTGTCCTCTTTAACATCCTCTCGAGCTGCTTCCTTCTCATTCCCTGTCCCAGCTACACCTGCCTCTCCCAGACACGCTCCCACCTCAGGGCCCTGGGAGTCACTGTGGGTTCCCCCAGGACACCCTTCCTCAGGGAGCCACACGGCTAACTCTCCACCGTGCTCAGTTCTTCACTGGGAAAGTATCCTCTCAGTGCGCCTTCCCTGCCAACCTAACCCAACCTTCCCATCCTCCCAGACTTCACACTCCCCTCCCCTGCTTATTTTTTTGTTTGGCTTCTAGTACTGTGTGTGTGTGTGTGTGTGTGTGTGTGTGTGTGTGTGTGTGTGTTTAATGGAGAGTCTCATCCATTAGCCTTTGGGCTCATGAGGGCACAGATTGTTGTTTTGTTCACTTTTCAGATTCTAAAACAGTGCTTTGTGGGTGGGAGGAATGCAGAAGGGGAGAGGAAGTGGTGGAAGGAAAGGACCTGGAAACTTAAAAAGGAAGGAAATGAGAAAGGCAAGGAGAGAGGGAAAAGGAAGAAGAAAGGGAGGAATGGAACGTAGCCTCTATTCTGAGTATGATGGTGGCAGGGTGGCCCTTGAATGAATCACATCCTTCCCTTGCCTGACTCTCCTTTCCCACCTCCCTCGGGTTGCACAGTGATCTGGCAAACCAGAAGTTCATCGAACAGTGCATATCGGACCTGGACTACCGTTGGCAGAATCTGTTACACTTATACCCCAAGTTCAAATCTGAGCCAAGGCATATAGCCAAGGGAAAAACAACACAGCACTTTATCTTGATGTAGCTCTTTCCCCTTGCTCATTTCAAAGCAGGTTTATAAACAAGCACTATCTTTGTACAAGAGAGGAAACGGAAGGGAACTACCAGAAATATTTAGGCCCCATCATTGAATGAATGCTATACTGAGTGATAACAGGCGATTAAGTGATGCTGCAGAGTCATAGGCAGACTTCAACAGCCCCAAATTAACAACATATAATTTGGAAGAAATAGAATATAGAAATGTCCACATAAAAACGGAAGTCCACAGGGATATAAGGAGTGAGGCAGTAAAAATAGATTCATATCCAACTAAATAGAACAACATATAAACAGCTGTTAGGATATGAAGAATGGATTTACTTTTTAGAGTCTGGAAGAGTTTTCTCATTTTCCAGAGCCCCAGGTATCCTGTGCCAGGTGGGCAATGTTTCCTAACCCAACCTGACAGGCAGCTGTCGAACAAGGGGACTTTGCAGACCAGCTCTCTGGCTAAAACCCAGAGAAGTACATGACTTTGGGCATCTGAGGGTCCAGGGCTTCACTACAAAGGGATCGGTATCTGTGTTTCCCAGAGATTCTGATGATGCTATACATTGTGGGGCAACAGAATGCGACTCCCCAGAGCATGGGGTTCTCCTGGCGCTTAGGTATCACAGGACAGAGGAGCATCATATTTACTTCAATCCCTGACCTCTGAACTACTTTCAGCCTTCCTTATATGCTCATTTTAGGAAAATGGGGATAACTCGAGAAAGTAACTTCTCCTGTGTCCGTTAGGATTAGGTTTGGCAGTAGGAGATTGAATTCGCCTTATCCCTTGCCCCCCCACCCCCAGGAAAAAAAAACAACAACAAAACAGTGGCTTAAACAACATAAACATTTATCTCTCTTTCATGTAAACATGGACACATAGTTTACAGATTGTGAAGTGCTCCACAGTATCAGGGACTCGGATTCCTTTACTTTAATTTTTTTGCCTGGCATAATCTTCAGTCCCTAAATCATCTCACAGTCCTCACAGTGCCGGTCCAGTCAGGTGAAAGAAGAAAGAGATAAAGAGAAGGGAATACCTCCTTCCCTTTAAGAACACTTGCTCGAAGTTGCTCACACTATTACTTATTGTATACCCAACTGACCAGACCTTAATCACATGACTGTATCTTACTAAAAAGGGCCCAAGGAGACTGGGCAGTGGAGTCTTTCCAGCAGCATATGCCTAGGTAAACAGTAAGGGTACCAGAACTATGGAAAAGAGGGGAAGCATATTTTGAGATAATTAAGGAGTCTCTGCCACAATGTATCCCTTTGACCTCTCAAAAATAAATATGTACCCTTCTTCCTCCAAAAAGGACATACTCCTTCCCCAAAGGAAGAAAACCCAAACTTTTATCAAGGGACAGCTCCAGTTCAAAATCAAGATCTCTGGGTGGGTGACATGAATATAATAGAATCAGGGGCATAGAAAGGGAGTGGACTGACAATTCTCAAGAGGAAGAGGGTGTGAGGGGTACGGGAAGAGACTGGACAAAAATCTTGCGCCTATGGATGAAGACAATGGCGGGAGGTAAGGGCATGGGGTGGAGTGGGAGATCAAGTCGAGGGGAGCTATGGGGAGGAAAAAAAAGAGAAACACCTGTAATAATCTGAACAATAAAGATTCATTTAAAAAAAAGATCTCTGCCTGATGTGTCATCTTCCTGTTTGAGTCCAGGCTGAGTCCATGATCTTGCAAACCACCACTAACAGACTAATGTCTCCCCCATACCAAGCTACACATACAGCAATAGAGTAGGAACAGGAAAACCACAATTAAAACTATCATTCAGAAAATGGGAAACTCCTGGGAGTCACAATCCACAGCAATGGTCAAATCCCGCTGAGCAGGTAAGCCAGTCAGAGAAAGACAAGTATCCCATGATATCACTCATATGTGGAATCTAATGAATCAAATAAACTGATGATCAAAAATAAATCCAGAGTCATAGAAGCATGAACAGACTGTTGAATCTCAGAGGGAAGGCAGGGGAAGATGGCTGGGAAGAGATCAACCAGTGAACGTGTATGCATATATCCATAACCTGTGGGCACAGACAATGGGGTGGTGAGGGCCTGGAGTGGGAAGGGGGACGGGAGCAGGCTGGAAGAGATTAATTGGGGGGTGTGGGGAGGGAGGCCCTATGTAATATTTTCAACAATAAACATTTAAAAAATAAATCCTGCTGAGCAGGAATAGAGAAAACTGTCCTCTAAGAGGTTCTTCTCTGTCCATTACCCTGCACGGCTGGCCGTAGCTGAGGTAGAAAGTGGCCAGGATGCCCTTTGGGTGGTGCACAGCTTCACAGCCTGTTTCCTGCTGATGTGTATTGGGTAGCACAAAGATTGCTTGAGACATTGAAGAGTCTCAGGCTTTTGAAATGCAACTCATTGGCAAAGAAATTCCCCAGAAACTCAGAGAGCATCCCTCCCAGCTCCATCATCAGAAACAACGATCAAAGATCTTGTCTAAAAATAATGTTTAAACTTGAAGACTTGGGTGTTTCACTTATAGACCTTTGTCCTCTGCCTACCTCTTCCTCTAAGTTAAAGGCAGTTAGTTGAGGCCATCTAAAATGATAAGTTCTGGAAGGAAAATAACATCTTTAATTGGATAACAGCTAAGTTGGCATCACTGTTCAGCAGAGAGCTTTTAACGGCACTTCCTCAATGAAACGCACTGCAGCTTTAGAGCCACTGCCCAGGAATGTACCTCTTGAGGGGTGAGCGGATCAGAACATGTATCTTTTTCACATCTCAGCTCCAAAACCACTGCTCTGCTAGGCAATTTAGACGGCAGGCCTGAGGCAGAAAACATCTTAAAAATTGGGTAGACTTAGCTCACTTCCTATTCTTCCTGCTGCTTAAGGATTTTAGGGTTCTGTAATGACACTTTCCACCCCCACCTCCAATCCTGGTACTACTTTATGTTTTGGCTAAGGTAGCAGAATCGCTATCAAAAATAGACCTAAGAATGGAATCATGCTCAAACAAAAGATGTATTTTCCTTTGCCCAGGCTGTCCAGGACAGGGGCTCGAGAGTCCCTGGGGCCCAGGGACCATGTCTTCATAAACAAAGCAGCCATCCTAGTGAAGGGGCTCCAGTCTTAGACTCCTGTCTGTGAAGGGGAGCCTCCCTGCAATCCACATAGCAGGAGAATTAATTCTGCTAGGTGCCCAAAGTTCAGAATTTCCAATTGACAGAGTTTTGTGTGGGTGGCAACAGGGCATCTCTAATACAGATGTCCATTCTTTAAGTGAGAGATTGGCTTCTCTCAACAACCCCCACCCCCGAATCCCCACCCAATCTGAGCCCACAAGCCCAGAAAGCTACTGTGAGCTTTGCACAAACCTGAATTCAAATACCCTCTGCCCCCATTATTTACTACCTACGTGACTTTGGGCAAATTACTTAATCTTTCTGAGCCTCAATTTGCTTAACTGTAGACTGCAGATTAAGAAACAAAACTAGCCGAAACTGGCTTGGCTCAGTGGATAGAGCGTCGGCCTGTGGACTGAAAGGTCAAGGGCATATACCTTGGTTCCGGGCACATCCCTGGTGGGGGGTGTACAGGAGGCAGCTGATCGATGTTTCTAACTCTCTATCCCTCTCCCTTCCTTTCTGTCAAAACATCAATAAAATATATTTTAAAAAACTACCTATATTGTGCAGACATAATTTTATTTATATATATTTGCTATATAGTGAATTTGCTTTTATATATTTTTTTAAATTATATGTCATGTGTGCATATAGTTTTAGTAAGTGTTTAATAAATGGTAATTCTGCTTATCTGAGGCGTATGCAATTAGGATGTTAGGACTTGGATTTGAGTTTTGGATGGACCTGGGTTGGACCCTCACTCCCCGTACAGCTGGTTTTGGGACCCTGGGCAAACTCTCTCCTTATCTGGTTTCCTTTCCAGTTAACCCATGGGATCCCTAACACCCACCTCAGAGTGTGGTGTGAGGCTTACACACAACAGAGCAATTAGCACATAGCATGGCAATTAGTACAGAACAGTCATTCAATATGAGGTTATTGTTTTTAAAATGTTTTTTTATTGCTTCCTTGATTAAGGAGATTCAACTACGTTTGGAAAATACAAAAAGTTAAGAAGGAGAAAATAAAAATGGACTGAACTACTACTACGCGGGATGACACTGTCAGTATTGTATGTCAGTGACTTCATTACAGTCTTCCTTTGTCTATCAGACTATTATTTGTAAGGTTGTGGACTACAGGGGAGCCTTTGATTCTGTCCACAGGCAGTTCCCCCACTCCGTGCTTTGAAAGGGAAGCCAGAAGTCTCCCCCAGTCTGAAAACAGAACCAAAAGAGCCCACTTAAACACACGGAGTTCCAAGGGAGAGAGGGCGGCTGTCCCTAAATTAGCTTGGATTTGCTGCCACCTGGGGAAGGCCTGGGTCCCAGGGGACAGGAGGCACTGGGACGATCCAGGGTTGGGTGAGTCTAATTCACAGTCTCGCCTCCGGCTCGTTCTTCCGGAACGGCCAGCGTTCATTCCAGTCAATGGAATATTCTAGTCACAGAGGGGCGGGCAGATTCGGCAGAGGGCACACGGCAAGAAATGCAGACAGAACCACTTAAAACTTGCACCGTGGCACAGGGCAGAAATAGTCACATCCGACATACCCAGTCGAGCTGGAACAAAGATCAGAAACTTCAACTGGGCAGCTACCATCAGGACTTATTTCTTCCCCAATAGGCTGTGTAGAATTGGCACTCAAGGACTATTTTTTTAATAATGATCTGTGATAACCTGATAACAGAATCACAGACCACTTTGTCATTTTTAATTTCTATATCTCCCCTTTCTATTAGCACCACCTAGACATTTTGCATTGGTCTTTAAAATGTAAATTCACCTGCAGCTATTCATTCTGCCTATTCTAATGCCTGTCAAACAGAGATGAAAGAAAGCTACACCAAGGCAAGTCTGAGACCCGCGTCTCAATCAGTAAAATCTTCTGTGGAACCTTGCACTACTCAAGCAAGACAGATCTGAACGCTTGATGCGGTTAGAAAATGTGACCTACTTTAAAACCCAGCAGTGTGTGTGTGATAAAATGAAAGTGAATTGTTTTGCTGAAATCTGACACTAAAAATAGGGCACCGGATCCTTCCCCTGCTGGAGGGAAGGAAAAAAAAAAGGCATTAAAATGAGTGTGTGTCTGTATGTCTGGGAATATGTCTCCATGGCAACCATTGTCCCACCTCTCCTATCAACAGCATTACCCCTCTCTACAGAAAGAGGTCATCTGAACGCCTTTCCCAGCACCGCTCCCAATCCCTTACTCCATGAAATCTAATTAAAGAGTGGAATGAATTCCAGTGATGGTTCTAGAGGCCGGGAGAAGTCCAAGGTGGGGGGTCGGGGGTTCTGAGGGAGGATCACTGCCCGGGGGGTCGATGGGGACAACTGGGAGAATTGACCTTCCACACTGGAGCAGCCCCATGCAACTCTGCTCTCATGTTTGAAAAGAGCCACAGCCCCCAACACTGAGGGGCTGCGAGGGAGCGATAAACCTACGGCGCAACAATGTTATTGCTTTAATGGATCCAGGACTGGTGGAGCACTTTATTTCCACAGGGCTTTTCATGTGGCATCGCCTTCCCTTTACGCACCATCCCGTTTTCCTCATACGCCCCTCCCCTTTATGAAGGAATCTTGTCCCCGTTTCCAATCCCCCTGGGGGTAGGGGTGAAGCAAGCATTACTTAAGATACTAGGTCTGTCTCCAGAATGAGGTGCGCGAGACAACACACTCGTGAACAACCCCCACCCCCATCCTCCGACACCCTCTTCTGTACAGATGAGAACCTGGAAAGGACGGGGAGGGGGGTGATGGGACGGCAGGGGCTGAGGAAGACACTGGGGAGGCTAAAGCTGATCTGTGAGAAAGAGCCTCAGGTTTTTTTTAGCATCTGCTGGGAACCTCCCCTCCGCCTTTGCAGCAGCTGCGCCCCCTCCTTCCTGCTCCCCGCTTAGTGTCCAGTCAGCAGCGGCCTCAGGCACTCCCTCTCCCTCCATGCTGGCCACCCCTGCCCCGGCTGTCTGGGCATCTGCTCTGTCCTCCTGCATCCAAATGCGCTCTCTAGGCGGGATGACAGTTGGCTTTGAGCTGCACAGGCCCCAGCGGGAGCCGAACTGTCTTCACAGGAGGCCACAGTCAGGTCTGGGCTCGCCCGCTGGCAGGAGGAGCGGGTGGCAGAAGGCCTGGGGGGCCTCCTGGGAGAGAGGGGAGAGTCCATCACGCAGTCTTCAGCCTGTGCCCCGCCTGGGCAGTGGAAGGGGGTGGGCAGTGTGGAGAGCGGCCCACTCACTGTCTGTCACTTAGACCTGTCTCCGTCCTAAGGGACTGAGTGTGAGTGAGCTGCTCACATGGGAAAGGTGAAAACGGGGCTTCACCAGGACAGGGTAGCAGAGCAAGGGGTAGACTGGCAAGAGGCAGGCAACGAGTCACTAGGCACTGGAGATGGCACCAGCCGAAGCCACCACCTCACCTGCCAGGCCTGCAGCTTCCGTCGCAGGCCGCTTCCCTGTATGTGGTGGGGCAACCCACCTCTCCCCATGGGCAGGGGGTCTCCACCTGGGGGGGGGGCAGGGGCTTCTCTCTTGCCAGCCAGAGAGGGCAGGGAGGACCCCTTGCTTGCCAAATACCCCCGAAGCCTCTTGGAGAAACTCAGGGAAGATCTACAAGAGTGAGTCACGCTACAGCCAGAGAAATCCCTGTGACTAGTGTCTTGCCCAGGCTGATGTGGCTCAGAGCACATGGCTTACCCATCACATCGTCACGGGAGCTAATCTGGACTGAGTGCTCACTCCGGGGCAGGAATTTTTCCAGCCCTACACATCCCCGAACCCACTTAGACTTCCGATCGCCTGTGAAACAGGCGTCATTCTTATCTGCATCGGGCAGGCGAGAGAAGAACATGCCCACGGTCCTACAGCTGGAAAGTGGCAAAGTCAGGCGTAGAGGTCGGAGGCCAGGCCCCCGCCTCTCAGAGCGGGGCCGGTACGTTCACTGCACCACACCGGTCTGCAGGCTCCATCAGATTATCTTCCTTTGTTCAACATGCTTGGGATTTTTTAACATTAATATCATGCTATAAATAATATCGCTAAAAGCCTATTTAAATGAGGAAAAAAGAAGTGACTGCTATAAACCCATCCCCCAAAAGCAACCGTTTTAACCAAGGCCTGCTTCTTCAGTGTGTGCACTCACACACACACTCACCTAGGGAACTTATGATTCTGTATTCTGCTGTTTTTTTTTCTGTGCAACATTACACTGAGTGGCCAGATTATTATGATCTCTGAACGCATAATAATCTGGCCACTCAGTGTAGACTGATCACAGAGTTGGGGTTTTAAAATAAGGTTTTTCCATGTGTAAGAACTGTATTGTGGGTAGTTAGAAAGAAGCAGAGGACTTACTAGCCAGAGACTGGGGGCCACTATCTCTGGTCCCTTGACATATCAAGATTTGCAAGCTTTCCCTTGAACATAAGTACATTGAATAGCCAGATTATTATGCGTTCAGAGATCATAATGATCTGACCACTCAGGGTTATTTTATTTATCTTAACTGCCGTATGTATAGCTTTCCTTGAAGTTGACGTACCATCGTTGACTGAGCCCGTCCCCCATTTTGGACAGTCAGATTGCTTGCGGCTTGTCACCGTTTCAAAAGGAAAAAGAAAACAATCTTTGCTTCCATTTTCTTCTCCCATTGAGTATTTTGACTGTGTCCAGTACAATTGGGAGCTGTTTTGATAACCTTTGCCCTACCTCAAGGTTTGCTCACAGGTTAGAAGTGTGGGAGCTGGGAGAGTTTTGTTACTGAAGGACATGGGAGGGATGAGAGGACGGGTGGAACTCACTGGAAATGCTCTGCGGACTGAGGGGAAAGCCTGCAGAAGCGGCGTTGTTAACATGGTAGCAGATTGCCACTGGTCACAGCTCAGAAGGCCAAGGTTCCCTCACACACAGGGCACAGCGTGTGCCTCAGGCTCTGCACCTCCCAGGAGCTGCCTCTGCTCACTCGCCAAGGGCAGGATGACACATGTGAATGTGCAGGAGACATGAATCACTGCCCCCGTCCCCCCCGCCCCGAACCTCTGCGAGCAAACATTCCTAGTCTCCGACGGAGACTTATAAAACTCTGATTCACCACCAGCTGATGAAAGGGGGCTCGGCCTCTCTGGACTAACGGCGGAAATCTCAGAATCTGGCGTATGCTTAGACCAGACCGGTGGTGGTCAAACTCATTAGTCCACAGAGCCAAATATCAACAGTACAACGATTGAAATTTCTTTGGAGAGCTGAAAACCGACTTCTGCGCATGGGCCTCGAAGTTTCCATCGCACTATGCGCTCGTGCCGGCATGTGGTATTTTGTGGAAGAGCCACCCTCAAGAGGCCAAAGAGCAGCAGGTGGCTCATGAGCCAAAGTTTGCCGACCACTAGAGATTCTGCTGAAAGCCTGGTAAAAATGAGCCATCTCCCCCAGATCTTAACAGCTCAATGCTGAGCTCAGTGGACAGTGTGGCTCAGTGATTGAGGGTGGACCTGTGAAGGAGGTCACGGTTCGATTCCCAGTCAGGGCACATGCCGGGGTTTCAGGCTCAATCCTCAGTGTGAGGCATTCAAGGAGGCAACCCATCAAGGATTCTCTCTTATCATTGACATTGCCATCCCCTTTCCCTCTCCCTTCCTCTCCCTGAGGTCAATAAAAACACATTTAAAAAATATGTATCAATGCTGGGCATTAACTCAACCCAGAGAGCCAAAGGGGACCTCATAGCGAGGTCAATATAAGGAGGCATCGCTTTCAGGGGCTGGCCCTGCCCTGGCACGGCTCAGAGACTGCTGCCCCTTAAGCGTGGTGTCCTGGGCCCCTCACACGCCTTCCCCTGGGCCTGGTTCTGCTCTATAGTCAGGGCAATGCTCTGGCTTGATCATTGCTGCCCTTCTCAAACCCACCTCCCATTAGACTCTGAATAACTAGCTAAATCTGGGCTCCCAACTTTGGCATGTAAAAAAAATAAAACAAAACAAAAAAAACCACATGCACTAACAGGCGGCAGTGACAAAAGAGGTAGACCGACAGCATTCCCGTGACCAGTTTGAGAGCGTACTCAGCGACTCCAACCAGCTGCCGCCCAGGCGTACTGACAAACAAGAGGGCCAGGCAACCCAAACCTGGACACCAGGAGGGACTGGCACTTGTGTTTTTAAGAATTCACATTCAACAGCTGTGCGTATTCACACTGCCGAAGGCGAATTACACGATATTATCAGACGTTCTCCTATGCCGAGCAGCAGTCCTGGCCCATGGGGGATGCGTGAGGTTCCAGCACCAGAGAAAGGAGCCATCAAGATGCTGGTGATGAGAGAATGGTAGTACGTGGTCACAGAGGAAGACAGACTGATCGCATTCCAGGCTGGATCAAGAAAAGTCTCTGACAGAATGAGGCATGATTTCCCTTTATTTGAAGCGCTGCGGGTCTACAGCTCTCAGTGCAATTTCTCCCGCGTATGGAACAATGCACCAGGGATTCCTGAACTGCTGGGAGAGGAGAGATGTGAGAGACGAGAAGGGAGCCAGGTGAGTTCACGCTTGAATAATAGATTCTCTTGGTGAGAAAACCACAGAGAGGGCTAGGGCCGGCCCAGGTCGAGAGGTAAGAAGTGCCTCTTCCCTGGGTGTCCACCAGCTTGGTTTCCCCATATGTCACCTTGACCTCCTGGTCCCCAGGAGTAAGGCCCTTCAGAGCTTCCCCATTGTCTGAGCCAGTGGCCTCCAACCTGGGCTGTGTGTGCACGGATCTTCTGGGGTACAGAAAAAATAGTAGAATCCTCTTTCATCGTCATTTGGCCTCTGCCTTAATTCTATTCTTGAAAAGGTATGATAATGTATACCAGACAGTAATACTGCATTGATGAGTACTCATTTCGAAAACAGCGCTCAACAAACATACTAATGGATCACATGATCAAAAATGATTGGAAGCCAGTGTGTGGTCTAAGTAAGAAGATAACATCCCTTAGCCTATAATTTACCTATTCAACCCCTTCTCTCGCTATTTCACTTTTCAGACCATCTCCTGCAATAAAATGGAGCCGGTCACCCAGAGGTCCCGAGGGTTGCTTGTTTCTCTGACACTTTCTTGCTTCTATATTTTGGCTCGTGGAATACCAGCAAATGAAACTGCGTTTCTCAGTTACATAGAGACTCTAACCACTTTCGTGGCAGAAATGTCATTCCGGTCAAGGCTAGAGTCACGCTTGGGTATTTGCTATTGCCTTAGTGTGCTAGAGTCCTCGAAGAGCAATTGCTACCCTTATTCACTGAATGTGGTCCCCCTATGGCATAGTGAGTCACAAGGTTAGTGACATGTATCAGATTCACCCGTACATCTGTTAGATTCACTTATGCCCTCAAATTAGGAGGTGGTAGTTTAATTATTTGTTGAGTAGATTTCTATTCAGTAAAAGATCTGTTTTATTCAAAGAATGCTGGAGTGGAGTATCTATTAAGTCATGGTTCTACACCCATTAACAATGTACTCAATAATGGGGGAGATGGATTATAAAGATGATAAACACAGCTTCCTAATTGGAGTGAAGTTATAAATGTAAGTGGGGGAAAAAATGAAAAAGAAATGTCAGTCCGTTCCAGGATACTCCTTCCTAATTAAGCTCTCCAAGGGTAACTGCCACGTTTGTATTTCCCTGTGAGACACAGCCTACTAGTCTGCTGAGAAGAGATGGTGGCTCAGATGTAATCAAATCTCAGGGACAAACACTACAATTACTGCCTCCCCCACTCACCACTTCCCCCTCCGCTTGGTAGACTAGAGGCCATCCACGTGATGGAATGACCACTAGCTGTGTGCCAGCCACCCCAGCCTTGGGGATAAGACTTTGGCAGGATGAAGTAAAAGCGACTCCAGGAGGTTCAATATGGGGACCCAGAAAACACTTCCTCCAGCTGTAATTCACTCAGTCACGGGTCCCCCAAAGCACAGTTTGTGGGGCGGGGATGCTGCATGTGTTTCTGCGGCACATGCACTGCACTCTGATGCCCAAGCAGACAGTGGATTGAGCCTTCAACCTACTACGTTTGCCTCTCCACAGACTGCATTTTCCACACACAGCAGCCAGAATAGTCTATCATGCTCTTCTGATAATGCGACATTGATGCTCCTCCCCTTCGGTGGAGAGGTCAAAGTCCCCTTTTAAATAAGCTTGGGTAGATCCTCGTGACTGCTTCCGTCAATTGAGTATGGCCGAAGCAATGGTGTGTCACTTCTGGGGCTTAGGTCATAAAAATGCCACTCACTTCTATAAAAATCTCCCTAAATCCTTCCCTATTGTCTGTGGGCACCTCCCACACCAGGCAAGCTGTGTAACTGTGGGCAAGCTGCCTGAGGTCTTGAAACCTCAGTATCCTCATCCATAGAACAGGGATAATATGAATGCCTACTTCATGAAGATTCAATAAGGTAATCTGTGCAAGTGTTTAGTGCAGTGGTCGGCAAACTGCGGCTCACGAGCCACATGCCGCGGTTTGCTGCTCTATTGACTAATGAGTTTGCCCACCACTGACCTAGACTCTCGATTCCAATAATTACAGGCTGTTGTTGTTCCTCGTGATTAAGCCCCTATCTCAGTGGTTGGCAAACTCATTAGTCAACAGAGTGGCAAACCGCGGCTCAGTTTGCCGACCACTTGTTTAGTGTAAGGCACATAGTAAGCACTCATGCTTAGCAATTATCATCAACACCTGGATAGGGTGGGTGGCCAGTTTACATCTATCTGTCCACTGATTAATCAAATCGTGCCATACACAGCCTGGAAAGACGAAGGTCCAGTTCTTATCCCAGGCACAGAGGGCTCTCCGTGTCCTGGCTCCGTCAGTGTCTGCAGCCCTCTTGGCACCGGCTGCCTTGGGCACAGCAGCACATCACACACACACACACACACACACACACACACACACACACACCCCCCTCACACCACTGTGCCCCCTGCCCAGTCTTCTCTGTAATTTCTTCTCAACCTCCATATAGCCTCTGGCATTTCCTTCTGCAGCTCCTTTTTCCTGAAGGATCCCTTTCAACTTCTCATTCCCCTTTCAACTAATTTTTAAGGGTACTTCAGTCCTCGGCATCCAGGGCACCCCTTAGGAAGCCTTTCCTGACCTTAAGATTAAATAAAGCCTCCCCTTCCCTTCACTCTATCATGGCAGTAACTCATCCTATGGCAACTGCCTGCTAATTTCTCAGTCTGCGCCACCCCCCAAAAGCTCCTGGAAAGTAGGATCTATATAGTGTTTTCCATTGCATTCCCCGTGGTGAGGAGAGTCTAGCCAATAATAGTTACTTAATAAACACCTGTTGAGCAAATGGTTGCAAATGAATAGCAACTCTAAAACATTAAAGAAAGGCTACATAGTGTTTGGCACTACCACTCGAAGAAAACAGAGAGCTGCGTAATACATTTTGAAAAGATTTCCATCAAAACAGTTTCAAATAAAATCTTGGCACTTAATGGAGTAACCTTCAGTTATCTGGAAATACAATTTGCTTGCAACGTTTTACCAGAGGATGGTAAGTAAATGAAAAGGTTACTCTCTAGGTGTGTTTGTTTTTGCTGGCTTCTCCAGGAGATCAGCTCTCGGGAGGATGGGGGTGGGCGAAGAGGTCACAGGGCCTGCACAGCGCCAGGGCTGGAGCCTTGAAAAACTATTTGCACAATGAATACTTGATGGCAGACTGCGGAAGTTTCAACGGGACCTTGATGACGGACTGGAGGCTGACCTACAAACTGAACTGTGTGTGACGCCGGGGCGAGGCCCACAGAGCAGCGGTCACTGGCCAGGAACGGGGAACACCTCTGCTGCTCAAGGACCTGGCCCCGGGGCCTGTAGGAATGGCTTTCCAGGAACCCCAGCTGTCCCTGCCAAGACTGCATTTTCCGGTTCCACTACTCGGGCTTTTTGTATGGAAACAAGAAAATATCTGCTCTATTTTTTTGTGCAAATGTGATTAGCACAGCATTCTGCGTTAAATTCCTTCCCAAGGAAAGCATACCCTACTTAAGCTGGGAAAGCACCCCACATTTCCCTGGTGACAGGATCCACCAGGGTGAGGCTGATTCCTCACAGAATCGAGGCCACTTGAATTTCCCATGGAAGGATTTTGATCACTCGAGGCTCCACCTTGGTGTGTGTGTGGCCAGAACCTGTCGGAGTGCTGCATGTCACAACCTGCGCTTTCCTGTATGTTGCCTGTCTATTGTCAAAAAGAACGCAAAGCTGTGACATAATGGCGATAATCTTCAGGATGCTGAGCGAGTTTCCTCCCTGCCTGAGAAAGCCCTCTTCTAGACAGGACATGGCATGCTGGTTTGGGAAGCCTCGGGTTAAATTTTTCTGACACCACCCAGGATAATATGGAGATAGGTATGTCCCCTCACAGGCTATGCCATTGTTTCTAAGTCTCCCCCCACAAAAGGAACCCCCTACACACAGGCCTGTCCAGTGAAATCTAGAACAGGTGTTTCAAAGATACGATTTTCGGCACAACATGAAGAAATATGGGGTCCAAAGAACCCGAGCTGCTGTGTTGTTGCACAACTTCAGGGAGCGCCGTCCACACACAGCTATACATTGTTTCTTAGTTCTCTGGGAGCAAATGTACAACCTCTAGGTGTCTCTCATCTTCGTCTACAGCTTCTTCTCCTAGGCTGTGACCTTGGCAGTTGACATGTCTTCTGGTTAATAATACCTACTTTTATTGATAGTTAACAAATCACTTAATATCACATGGAATACAATACTTTGGAGAAGGAGTTAGGTAGTAATTGCCCTGTTTTACAAATGAGGTTACTGACTTGCCAACAGTCACCCAAAGTAGCCTCATTTCCTTCCTAGATCTGGCCAAGAAAATCCGTAGATAGAACTTCTCTCTCTCTCTCTCTCTCTCTCTCTCCCTCCCTCCCTCCCTCCCTCCCTCCCTCCCTCCCTCCCTCCCTCCTATTCTTCCTTTTTCTTTCTTTCTTTTAAAAAAAATATTTTTTATTGATTTTTTACAGAGAGGAAGGGAGAGGGATAGAAAGTTAGAAACATCGATGAGAGAGAAACATCGATCAGCTGCCTTCTGCACACCCCCCACTGGGGATGTGCCCGCAACCAAGGTACATGCCCTTGACCGGAATCGAACCTGGGACTTTCCGGTCTGCAGGCCGACGCTCTATCCCCTGAGCCAAACCGATTTCGTCCCTTCTTTCCTTCTTCTTCCCTCCCTCCCTCCCTCCCTCCCTCCCTCCCTCCCTCCCTCCTCCCTCCTCCTTGACCTGGGACCCCTCTACTCAGTCCCTTTCTCCTTTGTGCTTTCATATGTTTATATGTACCTTGATCAATACCTATAACATTATAATGTCATCACTGGTTTATATATTCATCTCCTCTTTTAGACTCCGATCTCCCCAATTGACTCCTATTCTTGGACCCTAATACCACAAATGCTATTTTGTGTGTCAGATGGAGAATGTGGGGGAGAGCCTTGCTACAAATTATGGTCTGAGGACCAGCACATCAGCCTCACTTGAACGCTTATTGACCATGCAGACTCAGACTTCACCCCAAATCTATTTAACCTTATTCTGCATTTTGGCAGGCTTCCTGGGGATCTGTATGCACATTCCAAGTTGAAAAGCCCTAGGCTAGATGGTGAGCATGTGTTTGTGTGGGTGTTCACATACTTTTTATGGGTCTGACCACCCTGCAAAGGAGACCCTAATTGGTAGCTTCTGGAAGCTTCCCCTCTGATCCCTCAATCTGGCTCTGATCACTCCTCCAAAATCGGGGCTGAACTGGGCCTGTGTAAGAAGTAGAGGAACATGAGCCTGTCCATGGGGCGCCATTCAGAGCAGTGGAACAGTTGCTACTTCCTCAGATCAAATCTTGTTGCCACAGCAGAACTGGCCTAGCAAGATCCCTAGCACAGTAAAGGTTTCTGTATTCCAGCAGACTACTTCACTCGAGGAAGACTTATATCAGTTAGTTCATCTGTTTGTTGGTGAAGACCAGGCTTGAGGCATTGGATGAAAATTACCGATAGGGAAAATCCTGCAAGTTTTCTAGGATTACAACTGGGAGACCAACCCACTGAGCTACTATGTAATCAGGCTTCCCCCAGCAATTCCTAGGGCTTTCCCAAAGCTTGCTCACAAAAGTCTGGCAAATGTGTTCATGGCTATTATAATCGACTTCAGACTGTTTTCAAAGAAAATTCTGGTCTTCCTTCTGATGTTGATTCCACTTGAGCAGCTTTTAACTCGATGTCTATTAACGGATGGAACCAAGACCTTTCTTTTCGTTAAAAGGACCGGGATGGAATGGGAGACCATATCCACACTAGATTTGGACAATCTGGCAAGTCAGCTTGCTCACACCTGAAAGAATAAACCCTAAAATTCTTAATTTTTGACTCTGGCAAGTGAAGATCCATAGATGAAACCAAAACACTCTCATTTCTGCTGTTATGGCAATGAGCCAGGACATTGGAAAAGAGATTTTCGCAAACTTAAGTCCTCAGGCATCTTCAGCCTTCTAGCCAACCCTTTCAGTGTCCTGAGTCCCAGGAATGGCTACTGGGGCTCTTCCTCATCATCTTCGTGTGCTTGGATAGACCATCTTCAGGTTGAATCGCTCTCTATCCTTATTGACGCTGGAGTTTAACCCCTCCTCTGTCTACAGCAGCCCCAGTGACTAAATCACTTCAGACAGTGGGGGCCTCCAATAAACCCAGCAGGTTCCTGTCTCTGAACCCATTCCCTTTTTGTTTAGGCCCTTTGAGAGATACTAACCCTTTTCTCCTTCCCTCCCTCTTTCCTTACGCATTGCCTAGGCTGAGACTTAGAGAAGAATGATGCCGGAATTTCTTTCTCCCAAAAGGGGGAAATAATTCTAAAATTTATCAGTAACTGGGTGAATTAAATGACCTTTTGATGTCTTTTATTTGCTCCACTGCCGAATCTGGGCACACTAATCACTCATCCCTACTGGGCAAAATCTTCCATTGATGTGGGCAAAATCCATAGTGCACCTTCTATCAAGATTCAAAAAGATCCCTTAAAACCCCTTCCCAGAAGCAGCCAATTACCCCATAAGCAAAGAATCCATTCAAGGTATAAAGTCTATAAGAGGAGATTATAAGACTCAGGGGCTTCACTGTTCCTTGCACTAGTCCCTATAACACTCCCATTTTACCTGCGAGGAAACCCACGAACTAGGCTAGGGTAAGGTTTGCCCAGGACCTCCCAGCAATCATTCACATTGTTACCCCTTGGCACCCTGTTGCTCCTAACCCTCACATAAGACTGGCATCCATCCCAACTAAAGTTACTCTCTTCTGTAACTGATGTATGCACTGCAAATTCTTTACCATTCCAGCTGATGAGGCTCATCAATACAGTTTTGCCTTCACTTGGGAAGGAAAACAACTCACCTAGACAGTAATGCCTCGGGGGTTTACTGAGAACCCCTCTTACTTTACACAATTCCCCAGGGTGATCTGGATGACATGAAGTTCCCTAGGGGTTCTACTTTGTTGCAATAATATGTGAAAGACTTCTTTGCTGTTCCTCCCAAGTCTCCTCATTGGACGACAGCATCCACTTGCTAAAGCTTTTAGCCTTTAGGGGACATAAAGTCACCAAGAAGAAATTAGTTTGCCCAAATCCAAAGTCAGTATTTGGGCAACTGATATCAGAACAAGGTCTGCACCTAGATTCAAACAGGATTTATAGTGCCCTAAGTTTCCCCAAACCCAAAACGAAGTATCAACTGTGAGGTTTTCTGGGGCTAATTGGTTACTAACAAAATTGGGTTTCAAATCTCTCCCTCACGGCCAAATCTCTGTATGTTTTACTAAAGAACAACAAGCCTGGCCCAGTTTTATGGGATCAACCAGACAACACTGCCTTTTAAAGCCTTAAAGGAGAGGTAATTAAACCAACCTGTCCTTCGGTATCTCCATTATCAGCTTCTCTTATTCCTCTTTGTATATGAAAAGGAGGGGAATTACCTGTGGGTATTGAACCAGAAACTTGGGGCCCACCATCAATCGTTAGATTCGGACAATTTGGCAAATCAGCTTGCTCAAATTATAGCCATCAATAGGACTGTGGTATGGGACTATCCCCCTTGCCTTAGAGCCATTACTGCCATCACCCTTTTGGTTAAGGCCACCGAGGAAATCACTGTGGATCCCCTTTAACCATCTTTACACCCCATGCAGTAGGAGCCCTCCTGAACTCTCATCACACTGAAAATATTTGGTCAGCTGCCTCACATCTATGAAATCCTTTTGTGACTGCTCCTCATGTAACTCCCGTTGTAATAACCTAACCCTGCCCGTCTTCCCTCTGTTACCGACAACACCCTTATGCCTGTTAAACACTGACAGGTCACCTCCTGACCCCTCCTGATGATCTGCCAGAAACTCCTTCAAGTAACAACACTTCTCAGAGTTGGCTGATGGTTCTTATTTAAAGGGTGACAATGGCAAATATTCTGCTGAATATGCAAAGTCAACATCCTTTGATGTAACTGAAGTGGCACCTTGCCTTTGGGCCTGCACCCTAGCCAAGGGCAAAACTGCTAACATTTAGACTGTCAGGAGACAAGCTGTTGGAGTAGCTCATGATTTCAGAAGGCTGTGGGAGCGACGTGGCTTCCCTTACCTCCAGCAGAAATAAAAGTTTAAATGGCTGGTGTGTTCAGGAATTATTGGATGCCATACTTTTACCAACCGCTTTGAGTCCCTGGAGGCCAAGGGAGTGAACCTTCCCAAAACTCTGCAAGAAATGCTGCTCTTAAAGGAGCCCAACAATTGGCCTCAGAAAAGGGGGGGGGGGGAGGTTGGAAATTCGACAACTGTTGGTTTGATAAAAAGAGAAAGCTCTGGTTCTAGCCAAACAGCAACCCAATCCTACCAAAGACTCTAAAGGCGTCTCTGCTAACTACTGTATATGATTAAACCGCTGGCCCATGGACCAAATGATAGCCTTCGTGAATCAATATTGGTGGGGAAATGCTCACAGGCTGCCAAAAGCCCTACCTCCCTTGTCCCACTTGTTCAAAGTGCAACCCAGGGAAGCCTGCTCACACTGCACCCAAACACTTTAAACTGCCCAGTGGACCAGTTGAGTGTTGGCAACTGGTTTTCATACAGTATCCCCCATCTCAGATATAAACGTGTTTTAGTCATGGCTGGATGTATTCTCAGCTGGACTGAAGCTTTCCCTAGAAGACAGGCTACCGCGCCTCTTCTATGGCTAGTCTTTTTGGAAAAGATTAGTCCTACCTGAAGGACCCCTCTCAAACTCAAAGTGTTTGGGGAAACCATTTGCCGGTCAGGTGCTTCGACAATTCTATGTGTAAGTCCATTGCGCTTACCACCATTAATCCTCAGGTTTAGTCAGATGTACTAAGGGCATGATTAAGACTCAACTGGAAAATCGTGTAGAAACCCAACAAATACCTTGGCCAAAAGCATTGACATGGGTCCTTCTAAATCTCAGATCCACCCCACTGGGAACTCACAAACTCTCACCATGTGAGATAGCACCCAATACACCCGGCTCTCTTATTACTCCAACGTGACCACGATTGGTTTCCAATCTGTGCACTTTTGCTTCCATGTGGGACACAACACTCAGAAAAAGTCCTTTCTGGCTTCGAGGGACAAAAGGTCACTGAATCTGGAAAAACCTGACTCTTGATCAGCGAAGCTTTTACAGAAAGATCTTGATCAAAAGGGGGAAATGTGAAAATTAATAAGCAGAACCCTCATTTAAAACAGTTGAGAGGCTAGAAGGGAAAATGCTCATGCACATGTCACTTAACACACACTACTGACCCCAACAGGAAGAGACATACCTTGTATCTGGACAGGAAGTGATACTACTTTGTAACAGCACAGCCAATGGGAGCCTCCCACAACTCAGCCAATGAGAAGTCACTGTACTTCAAACTCTTTCTTCCAATGGACTCTTGGTTTACAACAGCCCCTCCCAAGTTCATAAGAGAGCACTCCTCTCTGTTTCTAGGACTTATGAATGTTTTTGGCATTAGATGGCATGTCCCAAATTGCAATTTTTTGTTCTTCCTGAATAAATCTATTTTGCTGGAGAAATCTCTTGCTATTTGTCTAAGGTCAACACATTTTGTTTAATTTTAAATTTCAAAAATTTAACTAAGTAGCATAGGAGATAAGCAATTTAAACATCTAGGTTCCCCTTTCTGGGAAAGGGGGATGGGGACTTATAAACTGGATTCCCCTTGCTAGAACTCCTACCATGACGGTGCGGCTGCAAGGTGGGCTATAAGTCATATCATTTCATTCAGGCTGGAAGGACCACTTGCTAGGGAGACTGTCAGGCCTCTGCATTTCTTTCTTTCTTTCTTTCTTTTTTAATAAATCTTTATTGTTCAGATCATTACAGGTGTTCCTCTTTTTTCCCCCAATAGCTTCCCTCCACCCCATCCCCCACCCCACCCCATGCCCTTACCCTGTCTTCATCCTTAGTATAAGATTTTTGTCCTATCACTTCCCTTACCCCTCACACTCTCTCCCCCCTGAGAACTGTCAGTTCACTCCTTTTCCATGTCCCTTATTCTATTATATTCGTCAGTCCATTCTCTTCAGATTTTTCATTCACTTGATTTTTAGATTCACTTGTTGGTAGGTATGTATTTGTTGTCATTTTGTTGTTCACAGTTTTTATCCTTACCTTTTTCTTCTTCTTCCTCTTCTTAAAGAACACCTTCAGCATTTCATGCAATCCTGGTTTGGGGGTGAGGAACTGCCTCTGCATTTCTTGACCCACCAGCCCAGGTCTTTCAGGAAGTCTCTCTGCCCACCTTGAAGCTTCAGAGAAGAGAGATGGCTGGCTCCAAGTCAGTGCGGCCTGGCTTCCTCCCACAGGAGAGTCCAGGGAAGGCGGAGCCAGCAAAGCTCCTTCTGCCTGAAGGCAGGATGGTGTCCGCACGCACGGGGTGACGCTGGGGGTAACATTTGACGCTGGGGGTAACATTTCCCGGGAAGCTGGTCTACCTTAGAGAAAGCCAAACCTTGGGAGCACAGGCTACCCAAGAGCAGAGCGCTCTGAGGGCGAGGCTAAGGCCTGGGAGGTACTGGTCCAGCAGCTGGAGGCTATTAAAATGTGGCACAGGCTCCCTTCTTTGTTCTCAGACCAATTTAAAGTGCTACTAGCCCCTCGGGCCTGGAGTTAAATCCCAGCAACCAGGACTGGAGACTATTCAGAGGAATCTTGACTCTCAAACACAGGATGCCATTTTTATGAAGTTATTTATTGAAGTAACAGACTTCTTAAAAACCATCCACAATTCCACCCTCCCCACCCCGAGCACATTCAGTTTTCATTTCCCCAAGTTCTCCTCCATAGCTAAGACAATTTGTATTGCTCTTTTCACTCCATCAGTCCTGCCTAGATGTCTCTTGTCTCCTCCCTACTTCTGAAGGCAGTCCTACCCAAACTACTGACATTTCAGTTTGCTGGGATTAGTAGAAGGGTTTCCTTCATTCTCTGTGTCTCTTGCCTCCCCCTGGTCACCCCGCGCGCGCGCAAACACACACACACACACACACACACACACACACACACACACACACACTGTCTCCCTCCCTCCAGGTACCCTCCTTTCTGTTGATGTATCTCACTAACTTACTCTAGGTTATCTATCGCCCAACTTTGATGGGAAAGGCACTCATGAGGAACAGAATGTGCTTTTTCAGCCTCATGCCCGTTTTCATCTAGAATCTGCCTGTTGAGTCACTCATTGCAGACGGATGTACAAAGGTATTGAGCTCCTGGAGCCCAGCCCTGAGGTCAGTTTCACTCTTCTTTCCCTACTTCTGAGTTTTCCATCTGTCTCAATCTCTATCTCTATCTCTATCTCTATCTCTATCTCTATCTCTATCTCCCTTTCTTTCCCTCCCTCCCTCTCTTCTTTCCTATCTCTCCATCTCCCTCTCCTTTTCCACTGATAACGGCTCTCAGAAATGTTACTTACATTAACGGACTAATGGAAGAGGTTCCTAAAGGATTTTTAGTGCTTATATACCACCACCATAATGCATTCCATTTTTTCTTTTTACAACTCTCCAATTCTAAAAGTATGACTTTGGCATTCCTAGCAGGGACAGGGTAAGATTTAGGGACTATAGCTCTTTCCTACACCTCTAAACTAGCACCATTCGGGTCCCTGCCCCTGGCAGGACCGTGCACAGGACTTGGAAACCTTTCCCAGCAACTTCTGTTCCCTCAGCCCAGGTGGCCCTCATGATACTCTAGCGGGTTGTTTCAACCGACCTGCAGACCCGATCTCTTGCTTCTGGGGACCTAGTTCTCATTCCCAGGTACTTGCTTGCTTAGGTTTTCTGTTCAGGTATTTCTTCTTATGGTTAGGCTAGCTGTCATGACTCAGCAGAAAATATGCAAACCTTTTCGCTCAGAAATGGGCAGGCAGGGGAAGTTAGGGTGCTGGACTCAGATTAGAATTTAATCTCCATCCACTAAATCTGGGCTACTGTTCGGGTGTACTGGATCGTCCTGAGGGGTAGTTTATTTCATTGATCAGTTTCCTTCTTTTTGTGAAAAAGAGTTCAGCACTTGAAAACCAATATTAGGAAGATGAAATAAGGTGGGGGTTGTCTCTCAGCCCAGCCTGCACTCTCTCCAATCTGGGACCCCTCGAGGGATGTCCGACTGCCCGTTTAGGCCCGACTCTTCTCACAACCCAATACTGCTGGCTCCAAACTGCTCGCTTGCCTGCCTTCCTGATTGCCCCTAACTGCTTCTGCCTGCCAGCCTGATCACCCCCTAACCACTACCCTGCCAGCCTGATTGATGTCTAACTGCTCCACTGCCAGCCTGTTTGCCCCCAACTTCCCTCCTCTGCCATCCTGGTCACTCCTGACTGCCCTCCCCTGCAGGCTTGATCACCTCCCTTGCAGGCCTCCCCTGCTGGCCATCTTGTGGTAGCCATCTTGTGTCCACATGGGGACAGGATCTTTGACCACATGGGGGAAGCCCTTGTGTGTTGGAGTGATGATCAATCTGCGTATTACTCTTTTATTAGATAGGATGTATTACATACGTCTCCCTTTCTCCCCCTTAACCTCTCTGGCCCACCCCAATAGTGCATCTTGAAGTCAGAGAGGAGCCTGACAGTGTCACATATTAAACTTTATAAACTTCATTAACTGTGCTGCTCTCTCAGCCTTCAAGTTCTGCATCTGTAAAAAGGGGTTAATCTAACTATCTCCTAGGTCTGTAATGACATTAACTGAGATAAGATATATAAAATGCTTAGCACATATTATCTAGGTTGCACACAATGCTCTAAATTTTATTTTAAAAATTACTAATGACTGAGTAATAACTATTTTATTGCTATACTAAGTTGTATGAATTAGTATAAATTAGTATACATTTGATGTCAAGTAACCAAAAACAAAACAAAACAAAAAAACACCACCTTAACTGCCTTATAAATGAAAAAATATTCTTTTGACACAGCAATTAGTCTCCAAGGTGGGGGCCTCCGAGATTGGTAAATTCAGCAGAGCAGCAGTGTCACCAAGGCCGTTTCCAGCTTCGCTCCCCACTCTTCTTGTCACCTTGGCTTTGTCTGCAGGCAGCTCTCTTCATATCTGTAACTTGGCTTCCACACAACCATCACCACAACCGAGTAAAACAGCATCCAAGAAAGAAGACACCGTGTGTGTCTGTGTGTGTGTGTGTGTGTGTGTGTCTGTGTGTGTGTGTGTGTGTGTGTGTGTGTGTCTGTGTGTGTCTGTGTGTGTGTGTGTGTGTGTGTCTGTGTGTGTGTGTGTGTGTGTCTGTGTGTGTCTGTGTGTGTGTGTGTGTGTGTGTCTGTGTGTGTGTGTGTCTGTGTGTGTGTGTGTCTGTGTGTGTGTGTGTGTCTGTGTGTGTCTGTGTGTGTGTGTGTGTGTGTGTGTCTGTGTGTGTCTGTCTGTGTGTGTGAGTGTGTGTGTGTGTGTGTGTGTGTGTGTGTCTGTGTGTGTCTGTGTGTGTGTGTGTGTGTGTCTGTGTCTGTGTGTGTGTGTGTGTGTGTGTGTGTGGTGTCTGTGTGTGTGTGTGTGTGTGTGTCTGTGTCTGTGTGTGTGTGTGTGTGTGTGTGTCTGTGTGTGTGTGTGTGTGTCTGTGTGTGTCTGTGTGTGTGTGTGTGTGTGTGTCTGTGTGTGTGTGTGTCTGTCTGTGTGTGTGTCTGTGTGTATGTGTGTGTGTGTGTGTCTGTGTGTGTCTGTGTGTGTGTGTGTGTCTGTGTGTCTGTGTGTGTGTGTGTGTGTGTCTGTGTGTGTGTGTGTGTGTGTGTGTCTGTGTGTGTGTGTGTCTGTGTGTGTCTGTGTGTGTGTGTGTGTGTGTGTCTGTGTGTGTCTGTCTGTGTGTGTGAGTGTGTGTGTGTGTGTGTGTGTGTGTGTCTGTGTGTGTGTGTGTGTGTGTGTCTGTGTGTGTGTGTGTGTGTGTGTGTGTCTGTGTGTGTGTGTGTGTGTCTGTGTGTGTGTGTGTGTGTCTGTGTGTGTGTGTGTGTCTGTGTGTGTGTGTGTGTGTGTGTGTCTGTGTGTGTGTGTGTCTGTGTGTGTGTGTGTGTGTGTGTGTGTGTGTCTGTGTGTGTGTGTGTGTGTGTATTACGGTTTGTTGAGTATTGGTTTTTTGGTTTTTTGTTTTTTTGTTTTGTTTAAGATAAAAGAGATTTTTTCCATTTCTGGCCATGAAACTATACCTTATATAGAAATTGCTTTTCTGCCATAAAAAACTACCGAACTGAACAAAATATCTGAAAAAAATCCCACCTGTTTTCCACTATGTACACAGGCAGTGCAGGGGCGGGGGGGGGGGGGGGGGAGACAAGCTCTACCCCTGCCTGGCTTTCTTCCTGGAGACATTTCTGGATCACAAAGCAGGAGGACCAAAGCAAAGCCGGGTGCCTCTCTGAGTTTGGAGACAGATATCAGAGTTTGGGCATGTGGGATTGGGGGTAAGGGGGGTGCGTGAGTACTGGAGAGATGAAAGCTTTACAAAGAACCTCTAGCAATCTGCTTAAGGGGAACCTTTGAGTCTTTGGTTAAATATTAAGCTGCACAAACTCAGAGCAGGACTGCACAAGGCAGGGCAGTAAAGCAGCTTTGATGCTGCACAATTCCCAGTGTTGACACAGGAGTGACGGCTGTGGCACTGAAGCCAGCTAGGTGCAGTCTTCTCTGGATACCTGGGCACTTAGCAGAGGCTCCAGGGAGTCATGCCCTTGTAGTAAGGCTAACCTAACCCTAGGGTGAAGGCTACCACCTTAATAAATGTTTTAAAAATCCTCAAATGTATCGAGCTGTTTTTATTTTTCATGTAAGTATGTCTCATGCGATATTTAGACATGCTTGTACTAAAAACAATGGCTCATTGTTTGAGTTCAAGATTAACTGAGTGTTCTATGCTTTTATTTGCTAAATAGGGAGACTCTAGATAAAGGTACTATGGATGGGAAGATGTGAATATGAAGGGAAGCTACCGAAACTCTGTGCTATCTTCGGCTCTTCCGTAAATCTAAAATTACTTCAAGCTAAGCTTAAAAATGTAGTTTATAAAGGGTTTTTAATGATACAAGAAAATGTTATTGTGGGGAAGGTTGTGAACAGGAAACAGAGCTATATATTCATTATGATACCATCTATGTGTGTGTTTTCAATGAAATGCATCCTGAAAGGAAATACATAAATATTAACAGTGGTTATTGGTAAATGATTACCTTCTTTGTTGTCTTATTTTCTTTTTTTACAGTTTTCAGATGTCCAACTTTTATATAATAAGCAACCATTGCTTTTAATAAACAATGTTTAAATAGTTTTTAAAAAATCAAGCTAATGTGCAGATAAATTAACTGCCTGACCATACACAGCTTATCACTTTTAAAGGAAGACAATAAAAAATAAAGGAAGATAACAAAATCCACATACTCAGCAATGCCTAGCCATCAGTAGTTCCAAATACACAAAGAAGCAGAGAAATGTGACTCTTAACCAGAAAAAACACGACTTCATGGTGAAATTAAAAAAAAAAAGAATTTAAACATCTATTATAAATATGTCCAAGAATTCAAAGTAAAACATGAAGATAATTAATACATAAATAAAAACTACAAAAATATGAAATGAAATTTCTAGAGCTGAAAAATTTCTGAAATGAAAAATTCACTGACTGGGTTTACCAGCACAATCCACACAGCAGAAGAAAAGATCAATACATTTGAAGACATAGCGATAAAAGCTGTCCAAACTGAAGCACAAAGAGACAAAAAGTTTTTCAAATACCTATGGGATCATATCAAGTGACTAATATAAATATAATGGGAATTCAGAAAGACAAAAAGGGGAGTGGGGCAAAATATGTGCATATTTGAAAAAATAGTGGCCCATTTTTTTAAATTCAATAAAAACTAAAAACAACAAATCTTAAAAGTTTAATAAACCCCAGACTAGATACACACACACACAAAAATCACAAATGCATCGTAACAAAAGTAGGAGGAGCCCAGTGTATGATTCGAAATCGCGCGGCACCACCCACCCTTGAGTCACAGGTCTGCCCCAGGCCCTACAGCAGCTGCTGCCCATCAGGCCCTGCCTCCCTCTCTAGCCCTTGAAGTAGCCGCTGCTGATCAGGCCCTCCCCCAGCACAGGCCCCGACCCTGGGCACGCAATCTCCTCCTGTCCAGTCAACCGGTTACAGCGTCCCAGTTAATTAGCATATTTTCTATTTCTATTTCCTCCCCCCCCCTCTATATATACATATATATGTATATATATAGGTGTGTATATATATGTATATATATACATATATATATATATATGATTCCTGAAACCAGTGATAAAGTTGAAATCTGAAAAGTAGTCAGAGAAAGAGATGCATTTTATATAAGAGAACAAAGAAAAGAGTAATGATTGACTTCTTGTCAAAAAACACTGCAAGTCAGAAGACAATGAAATGACATCTTTAAAGTACTGAAAGAAAAAGAAACGTTACACCCTAGAATTCTATCCAGAGGAAATAGTATCCTTCAAAAAAATAAAGACAAAACATATTTTTTAGGCAAACAAAAGCAGAAGTATACTGTGAGAAATGTTAAGTAAGCTTTTTTAGTGGAAGGAAAGTAATACCAGATGGAAATTGGGAACCACACATGAAAATGAAAAGCTCTGAAAATGTAAGCATATGGATTAATATGAGACATTTTTTTCTTATTTTAAAATTTCTGTAAAGGATAATTGCTTAATGAAAATATAAAAATGTATTCTGAGATTTATAGCATACATAGAAGAAAATTAATGACAACAAGAGTACAAAGAAAGAGAAGGGTAAACAGAAGTCGAGTGCTGTCAGGCTCTGATATTTACACGAGGTAACCATGACAAGTTAGAGACACAGATTGTAAACATAAGAACATTAAAAAGAATAGCAAACCAGTATATCTGAAAGTCAAAAGAGGTAAAATGGAAAACTTACAAAAATAACAATCCAAATAAAGGTAGAAAAAGAAAAGAACAGATGAGACAAACAAAACAAATAGGATCATACACAAACTCAAATATAGTAAAATTGCATTCAATCTTAATGTTTTAAGCATTTCAATTATAAGGCAGAGATTGTCAGGATAGATAAGAAAGCTAAACCCAACTATATCTACTAACATTACACTTTAAATATAAAGTCGCAGATAGGTAAAGGTTAAAAAAGAAAAAAGAAAAGAAAAAAGATACACCATGCAAACAAATATGGGGAAAAAATATCTGTAAAACATATCTGACAAAGAACTTGTATTCAAAAACTATAATGAACTCTTATAATTCATTAACAAGAAGAAAAACAACTCAAAATGAGCAAAATACAGTTAACCCTTAAACAACACAGGCTTAAACTGCATGGGTCCACTTACACACAGATTTTTTAAAATATATTTTTATTGATTTCAGAGAGGAAGGGAGAGGGAGAGAAATATCAATGATGAGAGGAATCATTGATAGGGTACCTCCTGCATGTCCCCCACTGAGCAGCAAGCCCTCAACCCAGGCATGTGGCCCTGACCAGAATCGAACCCAGGACCCTTCAGTCTGCAGGCCAACGCTCTATCCACTGAGCAAACCAGCTAGAGCCATAGATTCTTTTTTTATACCAGACACAAGAATGAACTCAAAATGGATTAAAGACATAAATGTTAGATTCAAATCCATGTAAACCTTAGAAGATAACACAGGCAGTAAAGTAAAATCTTGGATATTTCCTGTAGTAAACTTTTTTCATGATATATGGCCCCTGGCAAGGCAAAAAATAAAATAAACAAATGGGACTACATCAAACTAAAACTTTCTTGCACAGCAAAGAAAAACATCAACAAAATGAAGACAACCCTGATTGGGAGAACATATTCACCAAAGATACATATGATAAGGGGCTAATAAGAAATTATTAGTAATTTATAATTATTTATAAAGCTTTCACACCAAAAACCTACAAACAACCCAATTTAAAAAAATGGGCTAAATGCCTGCATAATAGACACTTCTCCAAGGAGGGCATACAGATGGCCAGAAGACATGAAAAGATGGTCAATGTCACTAATCATCAGAGACATGTAAATTAAAGTGACAATGAGCTATCACTTCACACCTGTCAGAATGGCTATCCTCACTTAATAGACAAGCGTTGGTGAGGTTGTAGAGAAAACAGAAGCCTCGTTCTCTGTTGGTGGGAATGCAGAAGGGAGCAGCCACTGTGGAAAGCAGTATGGGGTTATCTCAAAAAATAAAAAATGGCACTGCCTTATGACCCAGTGACTCCTTTATCTACTGGGAATAGATATATCCAAAAAACTCCGCAACACTGATTTGAAAGAGGATATGCACCCCTATGCTCATGCAGCATTATTTACAATAGCTAAGATTTGGAAGCAGCCCAAGTAGATGACGGGATAAAAAAAAAAGCTGTGGTACACTTACACATAGAATACTACTTGTTTATTAAAAAAAAAAAGAAGAAGAAGAAGGAGGAGGAGGAGGAGGAGGAGGAGGAGGAGGGAAGAAGGAGGAGAAGGAGGAGGAGGAGGAGGAGGAGGGGGGAAGAAGGAGGAGGAGGAGGAGGAGGGGGGGAAGGAGGAGGAGGAGGAGGAGGAGGAGGAGGAGGAGGAGGAGAGGAGGAAATAACCTGGCCAGCATGGCTCAGTGGTTAAGCGTCGGCCTATGAACCAGGAGGTCACAGCGTGATTCCAGGTCAGGAAACATGCCTGGGTTGCAGGCTGTTTCCACTGTGGGGCATGCGGGAGGCAAACAATCGATGATTCTCTCCATCTACTGATGTTTCTATCTCTTTCTCCCTCTCCCTTCCTCTCTGAAATCAATAAAAACATATTTGTAAAAACAGGAAATGTTACCCTTTGTGACAGCATTGTTGGACATAGAGTGCATTATGCTAAGTGAAATAAGCCGGTCAGAGAAAGACAAGAACCATATGATTTATTTCACTCATATGTGGAATCTAAAGTACAAAATGAACTAACAAACAAAACGGAAGCAGGCACATAGATAAAGAACAAGGGAGGGGGTGTGGGGCAGGGTGAATAAAAGTGAAGGATTAAGCAAAGAAACTCAAACACAGACAACAGAATGGTGATTCCCAGAGGGAAAGGGGGGGTGGGAGGAAGTAGAAGAGTGTATCAGGGGATAAATGGTGATGGAAGAAAATTTGACCTGGATGGTGAACATATAATACAATATACAGATGACATATTGTAGAATTATACACCTGAAACCTGTATAATTTTATTAACCAGTGTCACCCTAAAAAATTCAATTAAAAAAGCAACAATAACAACTCAAAAGTGAGCAAAATACATTTTACCCTGGAACAAGATGGGTTTGAATTACATGGATTCACCTATGAGAAGATTTTTTTTCAATCAATACAGTAAATGTGTTTTAAGTTCCTTACGATTTTCTTAACATTTTCTTTTCTCTATTGTAAGAACATAGTATCCTATATAATAAAAAGCCTAATATGCAAATTGTCCCCTTGGGCAGTCATTTGAGATTTTGACCAGGAGACCAGGAGTTTGGCCGCTCACTATGACATGCGCTGACCACCAGGGGGCAGCGTGAACCATGGCGGGCATTGGCAATGCAGTGCTGGCAGAGGGCAGCAGTGGGAAGCTATCAGCCCTGATGGGCCTCAATGAGAACAGGATGACAGTGGATGGTGGTATAGAGGAAAGGGTGGTGCCAGCCCAAGGAGGGTGTGAGTGGGGGTCTGATCACGCCATCCATAGCCCTACAGATGGTGACCGGGGGTGGGTGGGAATGGGGGCGGGCTGCCACCCAGCTCCCAGATGCTAGGGGAACTGGGCTGGGGGCCCAACCCTAATGGATCACTCTGTAGGCAGGGTGGTGGAGCAGGAGAGGGGGCAGTGCCAAGCCCAAGATGGGATGCCAGGTGGCTGCAGAGTTGTGAGACTGGGGATGTGAGCTGGGGCTGTGAGGCGGGGGGCGCCAGCTGAGGCCCAATCTCCTCAGGTCACCCCAAGGGACCCCACCTATGCACAAATTTGTGCACCAGGCCTCTAGTATAATAATATACAAAATAGGTGTTAACTGATTACTTATGTAATCAGCAAGTTTTCCAGTCAACAGTAGGCTATTATTAGTTAAGCTTTGAGGAATCAAAAGTTAATTGTGGATTTTTTTTTAACCTTCACCTGAGGATATTTTTCCATTTATTTTTAGAATGAATGGAAGGGAGGAAGGGAGACAGGAAGGGTGGGAGAAAGGAGAGAGGAGAGAGAGGTGGGTTTGACAGTGTCTTATAAATTTAAACATAAACCCAACATATGATCCAATAATATATCTTTGAGGCATTTTCCCAAGAGAAATAAAAAACATACATCCACACAAACACTTTCTTGCAAATGTTCATAGTACCTTTATTCATAATAGACAAAAAATGGAACCAACCTAAATGTGCATCACCTGGGGAACGGATAAATTGTGTTACATCTCTATAATGGAATACCGATCAACAATGAAAAGGAGCAAACTGCTGAGATATACAGCTGTGTGGATGAATCTCAAAGCACTGTACTGTGTGAAAGGAGACAGACATATAAAACTCTATCTGTGTGAACCAATTTATATGAAACTTTAGAAAAGGTCAAAACTATAGTGGTAGAAAGTGCAGATCAGCGGTTGCCAGGAACCGGGTGTGGAGGGAGAGGATTGACTACAAAAGAGCATGGGAGCCCTAGCTGATCTGGCTCAGTATATACAGTGTAGGCCTGTGGACTCAAGGGTCCCGAGTTCCATTCCGGTCCAGGGCACATCCTGGGTTGTGAGTGGGGGGCATGCAGGAGGCAGCCAATCAATGATTCCCTATCACCATTAGTGTTTCGATCTCTCTCTTCCTCTCCGTTTCTCTCTGAAATCAATTTTTAAAAAAATATTTTTTAAAAAGAGCCTGGAAAACTTTTTGGTGAAACAGAAATATTCTTTGTCATGATCGTGGTGGTTATGTGACTATCACATTTGTAAAAACCAGCCCGGCCAGTGTGGGTCAGGGGCTGAGCATCAACCCATGAGCCAGGAGGTCACATGCCCAGGTTATGAGCTGAATCCCCAGTGTAGGGCATCTAGGATTCTCAAATTATTGATGTTTCTCTCTCCCTCTCCTGTCCTCTCTAAAATCAATAAAAACATATTTTAAAAATATTTATATAAATTAATCTGTTACTTAACTTGGTGGAAAGCTTAAAGACAACCACTTAAAAAAAGAGGAAAAAACAGTAATGACAGGAAAGCTGGAATGGCTACACATATATTTTTTCTAAATATATTTTTATTTATTTCAGAGAGGAAGGGAGTGGGGAGAGAGATAGAAACATCAGGGATGAGAGAGAATCACTGGCTGCCACCTGCATGCCCCATACTGGGGATGGAGCCTGCAACCCAGGCATGTGCCCTGGTCAGGCACCAAACATGACCTCTTGGTTCATAGGTTGACGCTCAGCCCAAGCCACGCCAGGCACGCTGGAGCTGTTATATTAATATAGTACCAGTAACAAGACCTTTCCAAGAACCTCTCCCAGACTTCCTCTCCCATCTCCCTGGCCAGAATTCCTTCATGTGTTCACACTTAAACCACTCACTGACAGGAGAATGAAGCTTATGAGGATTCTAGTGTACACCCCGAGACAGCTCACCCTGCAGAGCAGTCAGGTATTACTCATGGGAACTGGGGATGGAGCCAGCCCCCGCCTTTCCTCCCCCCACTCCTGGGGCAAATGGCTCAACAGAAATGGGTGGGTTCCTCAGCAAAGTGAGGACAGATACAGCAGCTGGAAAAGTAAGGCCCCACATTTCAGTGACTTAACCATCCTTAAAGCTTAGTTCTCCCTAGCACATTGGAGGCAGTTTCCCTCCATGGAGAGATTTAGGGACTACTGCTTCTTCCTCATCTTAGGCCCTGTCATCTCAGGCACCTGCTTCCAACTGGCAGGCAGGGGACGAGAATCTGAAGAAGCCACACAACTGCTTTTTAACCTGCTCCCCTCAAAGTTATACATGGAATGCCTGCTCGCACTCACTGGCAAGACCTCGTCATGGAGCCACATCGAGGTGGAGAGGGAGCTGGAAATACAGTCCCCACAGGAGAGCTGATTCCCAGCGACAATTACACCCTGTGGAGCGGCACACATTTTGATAGGCAGCTGGTTGTCTGCCACGGTGGAGGTGGGGACACTTACTGTTGAGTGACAAATGAACCACTTCTCCCCCAGAAATTCCTTCTTTACCCTTAGTCAAGTATTCCCCAAACAATGTTTTGCCATCAATGTTATTCTTGTCCCCATTATAAAAACATACACATTAGATAGCATGTGCCAGGTCAGAGAGCTTTTTTGTGAGTGACAGGGCCCGAATGTTCATCTACCCCACGTGACGTTAATGCGAGTTCCTTAACCTTCATTCTAAGTTGCCTGAAGAAAAATGCCACTACTTCTTCATCATTTGACTTTGGGAGCTCCTGGCACAGGTGAGAGTCAGAGGAACATGTCTGAGAATGGGCCACCCAGACGAGGCGCAGGTGCCGGCCTTCCATTCACCCCGATCTCCCTCGCCATGGTATCACGACCATGGAAACTCTACACCCACCCTCTTTTCTGGAGTAATGTTGACCCACGTCTGGGCAAACAAGAAAAGTTCAGTATGACTATGTCTGTTCAAATAAATCCGAACGCTCTCATTTTGTAGGAATGATTAATTCCAATGACTTAGGTGACACGCGCCCCCCCCCCCAAGATAAATTTTTTTATCACCATGCATTGAAGAGTGCCAAACTTTTCTTTTTCTTAGTTTCATCACAATCTTTGACCATCCCTGGCATTCTGTAGAGCACACATGTGCCCAAGATTGCAGCGGAAGGACAGGAAAGGCTCAGAGCACAAGGGAGGATTTTTCCAATTTGTTAATAGTACCATCCACAATTCATTTTTTATTAAACACAAAAACCACACTTTCCCTATAGTTACCACTGGCCGATGACCAGGTTGGAGAAGAGGATGCTGGGTAAGTTCATTTTCATTCAAGAGCCTTGCTACATTGAAATTGTGTTTACAGGGGCTGAATTTCTTCTCCTGGAAGACAGAGTCTCATTCAAGCCATTCACCTCTTTAATCAGAGCTCAGAAACTTTCCAAGTTAATTTTTCAAAGCAATTTTCTGCTGGAAACCCAGCACAGAGGTGGTCAAACCCTCCACTGGAAGTGCTAATAACTCACGTTATAACTCAGTTGGCTCCCTGATCTGCACTTTGCATGCTTTGTGAAATAATTTTAATATTTCCATAATCACTTTAATATACTGTGTAATCTTGGACAAGTTACTCAGGCTTTCTGGGCCTCCAATGCCTCATCTGTGAAATGAAGGGGTTGAACTAGGTAAGTGGATTTATATTTCTCCCCGCCCCCCCGCCCGCAAACACAATTTTACATGGCATTCCACTAGCTAAGAGACAGTAAACTACACCCATTTGTACAGACAGGTTTGTCAAGCGCCGTGCTGAATGCTGGGATACAGAGTGGAGTGGACCACAGCCTCTATCATCATTCTTGTGGGTATACAGTCAGTCACACAGACATTGGACAGCTATGTAACTATAAGACACATGCATTGAATGCAGAGCTAGAGGTACACCAGGGCATTTGGGGGGCACCAGCCGGAGGATGTCTCAGAAGTGTGAGGAGGAGCTGTAGCAGAAGCCCTCTCTTCGTGTTTCCAGGAAGCCCTGGTGGACAGTCACATGCAGGCTGCTAGTGGCCCGCCTCAAGCACACCCACCTGCCTTCGTGAGGACTCTAGACTAGGACAGGTGCATCCCTTGCTGACTGATCTCAACTGAGCAGCAGAATCAGAGTCAGTGCCTGAGCCTCCCCTCTGTCCCGTGGGGGACAGGATTAAGGCACCTTCTATACATGCGCCTCTTTGGCCCCTGGAGTGTGGCTCTTCCACAAAATACTATCGCCTGGGCGAGTCTATTTTGAAGAAGTGGCATTAGAAGAAGTTTAAGTTTAAAAAATTTGGCCGTCAAAAGCAAGTTTAATTGTAGTATTGTTGTTATTTGGCTCTGTTGACTAATGAATTTGCCAACCACTGACCTAACCCAAAGGGGTGCCACGTGAAGAAGTGTGGAAGGCATGTCAGAGGGAGGGGGCAGTGGTAAATGCTCAAAAGTGAGAAAATGCAGAGACTAGGGAACACTAGGTGGTTCAGTGCCGGCTCACGTGAGCTGTCGACTACATAGTTTCCGGTGTACATTATCACCCATCTGGCCAGGATGCCCTCAGACCACAGCCACCTTCCGCCGTGGTGTGCTAAGAGAAAGCAAGCTGATTCGACTACCATTATTTGCTAACTGGTGCAGACAGATGAACAGGGCCCTGGGGTTGGGTGAGGAGAGGCCACTACCTGCTGCTCTTGGGAACAATGTCCTTTCTCAGAAGCTCCTGTGACTAACAGGTCAGGGTGCCCTCTCTCATTGCACCGGGCCTTGGAGTTCAAGGGCAGCTGACACAGCCCAATCACATGCCAGCCTTTCCCTGGAAGCAGACTTCATTGTGAGTATTACCTCATTGTATTTAATCTGTAAATGAGGAGTTACCATTGAAAATGTCTCTTGAAGGGCAGGAGGTATGGACTAGAATTCTACAGTAGGGTGGATAGGAAACAGGGTTCCTACATTGTCCATCCGCATGAACGTGATAAAAGAAATGGACATGAAAAGAGTAAAATGAGCGAAAGTGAAATGAAGAGCACCGCGGTGAGGTAAGAAGTTAGAGCTGACATCCCTGCTTTGAGTCCTATTCCTTTGCTAGAAGGGGCACCACAGAGTTGACTATAGCTCTCTAATCACCATCATTTAAAAGAAAGATCCTGCAGTTATACTATTCCCGAGTCCACAGGTAAAGAGAAACCAGTCACTCAGGGAAAGTGCAGCTATTTATTCATTTCCAGTACGGACACCAGAGTAACATTCCTCGGTGGGGGAGTCCAGAGCTGCTGCAGGATGCAAGAAGTGGTTGCAAACCTCCCAGGAAACGCGGCGACAGAGTACGTCCAGGGATTTGTTTCTCAGGACATCCCTGTAGAGAGACGGACGGCATCAGGACAGATAGCAAGTTTACAGATGGCCTACTTAATTCATAATTCAGGAGTAGCTCTCAGGGCATCTAAAAGAATGTACAGATTGCATTTACTTCTGGGGATCTTCCACAAATATTCTTCTCTTAGGTGAGCTTTTAAACATGTTGAGGAGCAGGACATGTGGACTCGCCCCCTGGACGGTGTCGGTTCCACAAGGCTGGTTAAGCACAAAACCACCTGCTCGCCGAAACCGGTTCGGCTCAGTGGATAGAACGTTGGCCTGTGGACTGAAGGGTCCCGGGTTCGATTCCTGTCAAGGGCATGTACCTTGGCTCTGGGCACATCCCCAGTAGAGGGTGTGCAGGAGGCAGCTGATCGATGTTTCTCTCTCATCGATGTTTCCGACTTTCTATCCCTCTCACTTCCTCTCTGTAAAAAAATCAATAAAATATATATTTTTAAAAAACCCACCTGCTCTACCCGTCCAATCCACCAGCCCACTGAGGGCAGATCCGACATCCTCTTGTGAACACCTGGACAGGCCAGAGCAGCTCAGGAGCGCCCCCCCCTGGTTTCAGGGCAGGGAGCTCAAGATTCTTTCAGAAAGTCACTTTGCACTCGTCCCAACCCAGAGGCAAATGGGTGTGACCAAGACCCCACAAGTTGTATGTCACAAAGCATGGACACGACCATTTCAGTCCAGGAAAGAAGTACTAAAGCCGGCATTACAAACCTGCTTCCGCCAAGAGGGAAGGAAAGCCATTCTGTCAAGTACAGCAGCCCCCCTCCCCTTTCCCCACACCCGCGGACACGGCCCAGGACTCCCCGCCCCCACCATGGATGCCTGAAAATGGGAATCGTACCGAACCCTAGATATACTGTTTTTTTTTTTCCTATACATTCATACCTATGAGAAAGTTTCATTTATAAATTAGGCGCAGTAAGGCCTTAACAACAATAACTAGTAAAAGGGAACAATTATGACAATACATTGTGGGGCAAGCTATGTGAATGTGGTCTCTCGGAATACGTTGTTGAACTGTACTCACCCTTCCTGTGACGCTGTGGGAGGGCACGGTGTTGACGTGATGAGATGAGGGGGTGACTGACGTGGGCAACGTGAGGGAGCCTTAGCTCACTATGAACGTTGCTCCAACACAAGCACCTGCCACGTTCCTCCCTCTTCTGCAAACCAAGATGGCTAACACGTAACACACGTAACTAACGCAACTGGCGCAACTGGCGCAACTAACGTAACTATGGAGAGGCTGCGCCTCTTCAGTGTGAAGATGACCCAGGTCTCGCAGGATGGAGCGGACATCGCGGGATTTCGTCTTGCTACTCAGAAGGGGGCACAGTTTATATTTTATGAATTTTTTCTTGTTTTTCTTTTTATTCTTTAAAGTATTACAAATAGTAGTGCATATGTTTTCCTTTTTTCCCCCCCATTGCCCTCCCCCCAGCACATGTTCTCACCTGCCCCGCCTCCAGTGTCTTGTATCCCTTGGTTATGCTTATATGCATGCATACAAGTCCTTCTGTTGATCTCTTACAGCCCCGCCCCCCCACCCTCCCCAGCTTTCCCCGCTGTAGTTTGACAGTCTGTTCAGTGCTTCTTTGCCTCTATATCAATCTTCTTCCCTTGTTTCTTTTCTTTAAAAAGATCTTGCATCTGCATACTGGAAATAAATGTATAAGAACAAAAAATGTTTGCATCTCAGTTTCAACGTCCAACTGTTCTGAGTCCCAGTTTCAATGTCAAATAGTTCCTTATGTGTACATGTCAGCAATGGTATCTGGATGGTGGAGATATGGTGGCAATGCAGGTTCCACCCTCTCTGGTTTGGTCTTGGGCCGCCTGCAGTGATGCACAGCTACTGACTGCTAGCATGGCAAGGTGTCGTCACTGTCTTCCATCTCATTGATCTCAGAAGAAGAAGGGAGAGGGAGAGAGACATAGAAACATAAAGGATGAGAGAGAATCATGGATCGGCTGCCTCCTGCACACCCCACACTGGGGATCGAGCCCACAACCCCGGTATGTGCCTTGACCAGGGATGGAACCTTGACCTCCTGGTTCATAGGTTGATATTCAATCACGGAGTCATGCCGGTTGGGCTATGAATTGTTTCTTCCTGGAATTTTCCATTAATATTTTCGGGCTGTGGTTGATTGTGGGTAATTGAGCTCTTGGAATGCAAAACCCTGGTTAAGGCTCATGAAATGCCACTCCCTGGAACCTTTCAAGTTGGACAAAGTTTCACAATATATCCCTCTGCTAAATGACCTGCCGAGGTGAGTTATGAGCTATGAAGTGGATAAAAAAGGAGAGACGTCTACCAAAAATTATGGCTCCGTTTTAGAATAGTTAATCTATGAGCTGTCTCCAGTAGAGAGTAGATAGGTAGCAGGGTAATAATCCTAGATTTCAGAATAATTCCCTGGCCATAGGCGCTTGCTCTGTTCTCTAAAACTGCAAGCAATACATGCAGCCCAACCTGAGGGGGATGGGAATTCAAGAAAAGGGAGGAGCAGCAGAGACAGAGTTGGCTGGACTTTAGATAAATCACACCATCTTGAGGTCGGAAAGGTCGTCCTTCAGGTCAGCTTGTCTAGGGCCCATCTAATGAAGAATTCCCCTATGGCTGCTTATAACTGCAGATACTTAATCTCTGGCTGAATCCCTTTAGACAGGAGATACCACCATCAATGAGCTACCTCTGATCGACAAACTAGGTCAATTCTGTGTCCTGGCAATTTTTACCCAGTGACTCAAAACAACACCCTGAAGCAAGTCCATTCATCCTTTGAAATGCAAAAATTCAAAATATTCTGAAGATAACTACTTCGAGTTCCCCGTTCTCCAAATCTTCCAGAAGAACCTATTTCCACACAAGGTACCTCCTCTCTGAATAATCAGATAGACTTAGCAATGAAAAATATGGGATGCCCAGTTGAAGTTGAGTTTCAGATACACAAAGAAGCCTTTGTTAGTATAGGTATGCTCCATGTAATACGTGGGACATATTTATACTAACAAAAGATTCCCTGTTTATCTGAAATTCAAATGTAATGAGGCATCCTTATTTTAGCTAGCAATGCTCCTATGGGTACATTTTAGTTAGCAAATGTTTTTCAATCGTAGTGCCTAGCCCATCCGTGTGGGTAAGTTGGTTGAGCGTCCCATGAACCAAGAGGTCGCTGATTCAATTCCCAGTCAGTGCACATGCTGGGATTGTGGACTCCAGGCTAGTAGGGGGTGTGCAGGAGACCACCTGTCCCTGTTTCTATCTCTCTCCCCCTCTCTCTAAAATATCAAGTAAAACATATTTAAAATGTAGCGCCTAGAACTTAATATTCCAGTTGAACCCAGAAATAAAGCTCAAGTGGGTGAGAGGAATGAAGGAGAGCCACACCCCTCTTTTCCTCCCCCTCCCCCTCCCCCCCCATGCTTCGGTGAGAAGACTATGCAAAGTGACTTCCTGGAGGGCATAGAGCCCTCTCCCCCAGCTCGGTGTCAAGGCACAAGGTCAGTCCAGGCGGGGCACCTCTCGGTACCACCAAGGTTGGCCACCCTGGTCTTAGGTAGAGTCTCTTCCAACATCTCAAAGCCCCCTCTAGCTATCTTCTAACTTGCTGTGGCAACTCTTCTTTTTTGTAATTGGCTCTGCAGTCTCTTATTTATTATAGGTTATTTTGAGCCCAGTTTGATAGCATATTTGAATATACTACACATACAATGGCCTGCCCTCTCCCCTCTCCCTACCTCCCTTTGAATTCCTCTCCTTCTTCCTTGGAATTCCTTTGCAGCATTCCAGCTCTTTTGCCACATTAAGTGCCTCTCCGGCAAGGGCCAGGTTCACTGTTACTATCATGATAGTAACACCTCACTTTTGCAGGGAGCTCTTACTGCCATAGCCTTGTCCTGTTCCACCTGCTTCCTTTCTCCTCTCACTCTTGCACACCAGTGTCCCTGCAGGCATGGACTTGGAGGTGGGTGCTCAGGGACACTTCTGGCCTGGCGAAAGTGGAACCAAGGACAGTTGTCTTATCTCAGAACACTTTCTCCCCTCTTTGTCCATGTCAGCCTTTTAAGGCCAGAGGTCAGGGAGGGCAGCCCAAGCGTAACCTGTTGCAAACAAATGAGACCTCCTTGCTGTTTTGGAAGCTTGTTGGGTGAGCATTCCACAACTTCCCCCAGCATTGAATGACTCTCACTCAGCGGGAAATGAAGGCTTCCTCTCCCACCGCCTCCCTTATTAACTCTTCATTCCATTATCAAATTCTATGATTACATTTTAAAATTTCTGAATAGTAATCCCCTGTTTAACTTCAGTGGGGGAAATAGACTCCTGGAAACCAAACAAGAATTGTTTTAATGGAAATAAGTGGCGGAATGAAATATTGCTACGGAACACACTCCTTCCCCCGCCACTCTGCTGCGTAGGGTCAGAGTCATCTGGAGATTGTGTGTGTGTGTGTGTGTGTGTGTGTGTGTGTGTGTGTGTGTGAGAGAGAGAGAGAGAGAGAGAGAGAGAGAGAGAGAGAGAGGGATGAGGGGAGGTGGTAAAGGCGGGAATGGAGGCGGGGGGTGGGGGGGAGACTGGTGGAGGTGGCATAGCTAATATGCCAAGTCTGGGTGAATCCTAGCAGCAAATTCATTCAGTGGGACCTTTAACATTTCCATTCTCAACTTTAAATAATAAGGCGATTTTACTGATTTCAGCAGAAAAACCCATTAGGAGTAGGGGGGTGAAGACCCTATGAGCTTTTCAGTGGCAATGCCTGCAGACACACGCGTGTAATCAAGAGATAATAAGAGCTGGCCGCTGTGACTGGAGCCCCTGAGGGTCCCTGTGATGTAGCTAAGGAAACCTCTGGTGGACTCACCTCCTTGGGGATGGGTGTGTGTCAAAGTTGCTGAGGAATGAGCTTTCCCCGCCCGTCGATTAAGCAAACAGAGAACAATTGACTGGGGCAAACGCCTTACCTGGATAGGAGGTTACTCACTCTGGCATCTGAATATCTTTCAACATAAAAGCATCATCAGATTCCAGAGGCATGAATGAACAAATTGTGGTGGTCTGTTGTAGGTGCTATGCTTCTTCACCGAGAAACCAATTTTATTCTTTGGTACCAGGGCTATCCAAGGGTGTGGTGGTTACGACCAACTGTCTGGAGTTATTCATTTAGGCTCATTTTCTGCTACAAAAATGGCCATGTTGGGCTGACTCTCATGACACAGGTGACTGCCCACCGTTGACAGGCTATCCACGTTAGTCCTCGTTCTGCTTGCCCTGCCTGAACAGTCCCCTTTATTCTTTCTATTCCAACTATTAACCACGGTCATTTCCAGGACTGTAAGATGCACCATTAATTTAATGACACCTAGCAGTGGGAAGGGGAGGGGAGAATCCCTATCATATTAAATGTCAGCTCATCTCTATATCTCACAGCTAAAGACCTGTAGTCCTTTAGGACTTGAGTCAGTCATCTCCTCTGAGAAGCTCTTTTTTGTTTGTTTGTTTAATCCTCACCTGAGGATATTTTTTCCTATTGATTTTTAGAGAGAGAGAAACATCAATGTGAGAGAGAAACATCAATCAGTTGCCTTCCCACATATGTCCCAACCAGGGCCGGGGATTGAACCTGCAACCCAGGTACTACATGACAGGACCTGGAATCAAACCCACAACCCTTCGGTGTGTGGGGCAGACACTCTAACCACTGAGCGACACTGGCCAGGGCTCTGAGAAGCTCTTTTGCCAACATTTCCTAGGACTGACCATTCTCTGCTGTCACAACTGACCATTCTCTGCTGTCACAACATGCTGTCCTACTGAGTATTCCCAGGGCCTAGGCCAGGGGTTGGCATGAATTCACACTATAGATAATGATTGAAGACCTACCATGTGCCAGGCACATACACACCCAGACTTGCACTTGTTTGTTAAACAAGAGTTTTTAGCAAACGCTGACTCTGCAGTGACATGGGAGATAAAAGTAAGGATGTGGCCATCCATTTGGCCGTTTCATAATTAGGTTGGGATGGGAGCAGTAGGTATGTTATGCTGCCTCAGTCAGCTCAGGCTGCTATAACAAATACCACCGACTGGGTGGCTTAGGCCAGTGGTCGGCAAACTCATTAGTCCACAGAGCCAAATATCAACAGCACAACGATTGAAATTTCTTTTGAGAGCCAAATTTTTTAAACTTTAAACTTCTTCTAATGCCACTTCTTCAAAATAGACTCTCCCAGGCCGTGGTATTTTGTGCAAGAGCCCCACACTCAAGGGGCCAAAGAGCCGCATGTGGCACAGTTTGCCGACCACTGGTTTAGGCAAAAACATTTCATTCACACAGTTCTGGAGGCTAGGAAGTACAAGATCAAGGTGCCCACAGAATCTGTTCCTGGTGAACAGAATTTCAATCTTCTCCCATGCTGTGTCCTTTCATGGCAGGGGAGAAAGATCATCTCTCCGATATCTTCTTATAAGGACGTTAGTCCTATTCCTGCGGGCTCCATCCTGAGGACCTAATTATCGCCCCCGCCCCTTCCCAAGGCAGGCATTATAAGAAGCTAGGAAAATTCCTCCGCCAGTGGAATGGGGAAACTGAGACAGAGAGCTGAACACACTGGCCGAGCAATTTACAGCCAGATACAGCGGGCCAGCAGGGTGGAAAGCCCCGGTGCCCACAACAGGCAAAACGGGCACTGACCTCCCTCCCAGGGTGGCCTTTACTCCCCTGGCATTTCTCTGGTCGTGCAGTTTAGACACCCCCCACCCCCCCCCCGACCCCCGACCCCCGACCTTTTCCTCCCTGGAGATAACATCTACCCAGTGGTTGGCAAGCTCATTAGTCCACAGAGCCAAATATCAACAGCACCACGATTGAAATTTCTTTGGAGAGCCACATTTTTTAAACTTAAACTTCTTCTGACGCCACTTCTTCAAAATAGACTCGCCCAGGCCGTGGTATTTTGTGGAAGAGCCACACACAAGGGGCCAAAGAGTTGCATGTGGCTTGCGAGCCGCAGTTTGCAGACCACGGGTCTAGGCCTCAGTTGTATTTCACTCCAGGCCCAGAAAAGCAGCAAAGCCAGGCAGGTGACCACAGGATCCTTTGCAATGACTAATCAGTGGAGGCCAACACCCTGAAAGGACACACCTGGAAAAGCTGATGGATGTTCTATTGAGACCCTCCACTAAGACCTCCCCTTTAAAACTCTCAGAAAGAAAGAGCCCCGTGAGTGTTCCCTTTCCTGGAAGCATGCCTGTATCTTTCCCTCCCAGCCTCCTTCCCCCACAGGCCTGCATCTGCTAACCTCTAAGGGTCCACAGGAGCCTTGCAACCAGGGGAGCAAAGGGCAGCAGCGGCTCATCCTGGGCTAAACCCCTGAATCTGCCTCCAAGGCCCCCTTTTCTCTGCCTCTCCAGGGAGCTGGCAGACCCTCCACCTTGGCTCACTTCTCCCCCAGACTCTAGAGCCTAAGCAGCCCCTACTCTCTCTCCTGTTGCTTCTTCCATCCCCAGCCCTTCGTTTCACTGCCCCATCGTCAATAAATGTCCTCTCAAAAGCACCTGCACTCGTGATGCCACATCTTTCCTGCATGAAGCGAAGAACCCACACACAACAGGCCAGCCAGAGGTAGACGTCCCCTTTCCCGTAACGTTCCCAGAGACATTCTAGAGGATTCTATGGGATGGGAAGTGGGAAAAGAAAGGCAGGATGAGTGAACAGCACAAAGAAAGGCTTGGTGGCAAGAATGAATTAAAAAATTTTACATTTATGTGAGAGCATAGATAACATAATTTATCATTTTAATCATTCTTAGGTGTACAGTCTGGTGACATTACATACATTCACATTGCTGTGAGTTTTTAAAATATATATTTTATTGATTTTTTTACAGAGAGGAAGGGAGAGGGACAGAGAGCTAGAAACATCGGTCAGAGAGAAACATTGATCAGCTGCCTTCTGCACACTCCCCACTAGGGACGTGCCCACAACCAAAGTACATGCCCTTGACAGAATCAATCCCGGGACTCTTCACTCTGCAAGCTGACGCGCTATCCACTGAGCCAAACCGGTTTTGGCTGCTGTGAATTTTTAATTGTTGAATGTGTAAGGGTCTCTTTCAGAAGGGTTCATACCTGGCTAATGAGTTATTAGTTAATGGAAATAATGATGCATCAGAGTAAAAGCAGTGTTCCTTTCCCCAACTGGGGTAGTATTTCCCACTAACATATGTGATTTATTTTGCATATATTAATTAATGAGCCTGTGGTTTGGGGGGACAGGGCTGCTTCCAGTATATTTGGATCATCTTTGTGAAGTGTTAAACAATGGACACTAATCCCCCCCATACTGGGGCTTTTGTACTCAAATCAAAAGCACAAAACCCTATTGTTGGGGGTTGGGGGGAAGTCTTTATTGGCAACCAGTCCCCTCTAGTAAAGCACTAAATGTAGTCTCAGGAATACATTCCCTACAAGTACTGTAGCTATTCATCACGTGGGTGTTTCCTTTTTGTTTTGTGATAGGTGTGTTTGTGGCAAGTGCTATGGCACCCGGAAAGTGGAGTGGGCTAGGGAAGGCGAGGCCCACCCAGCCACAGGACAGGAGCAGAGAGGCCTGAGAGCTGGGGTCCGGTCTTGCCACTTGGCTGCGAATCCCTGGGCAAGTCATGTGAACATGTAAGGCCTGGGTCCCATGAAGAGGTGGGATCCATGGCCTTTCAAGTCCTCCCGTCTCCATCATTCCCCCCTGAATAATTTTTAGCAGGGGCCTATCTGCTCATCGGTGGGGTACTCAGCTTGGGCCCGGCGGCGAACGTGAGCCGAAGGGACAGCAGACAGGCGTGGGTGACTCCACGGTGGCAGGGCGCGGGGCGTCCCGGACAGGAGCTCCAATGATGGGATTTCCAGACCAGACTGTGCATCGCCAACTTTTAAAGGTCGGCGGAAAGTTTGTCGGGAGCGGGGGCCCGAGAGCAGGGCCGGGTGGGCTCCGCCGCCGCCTCCCCTTTAAGCGGGCGGCCCGCGCGCCCTCCGTTACCTGGCGCGGGGAGGGGCTTGGGAAAGTTTGTGTTTGTTGCTGGCAAAGCGCCCGATGGGAGGCGCGGGCGGGCGGGCGCTGCGGTTCTTCCCTTTTGCTTTCGGGAAGCGGCCGGGGCAGCGGGCTCGGCGGCGTGGCGGCGCGGCGGGGCGGCGGGGCGCCCGGATCGCGGTGCCCGCGGGCCGCGGGAGGGCGGAGGCAGGTGGGCGGGGGGCGGGCGCGAGGGGCGCACGCACGCCCGGCGCTGGGAGTGCGCGGCCGGCGCGGAGCGCGGAGCAGGCGCGCGGCCCGGGCGGAGGAGCGCTGACTCTGGAGCAGCCGGAGCTGGAGGAGGAGGAGGAGAGGCGGCGGGGAAGGAGGCGGCGGCGGAGAGACGCTCCCGCCGGGCGAGCATGGGGCGCCCGGCGCCCAGGCCGCTGCTGCTGGCGCTCCTGTGGCTGGGTGAGTGCGCGCGGGTCTCGGCGGGGCGCGGTGTGTGTGTGTGGGGGGGGACCTGCGGGCCCCAGGGCGGGGGTTGGGGGACCATTGGGGCGCGGCCTGGGGCGCCGAGGGTGCCGGGGCCGCTCCCGGGAGATCCGACGGGGATACGCGGGCGGCGCTGCCCGGCGGGGAACCGTGCGGGGCCCCCAGAGCCAGCCAGGCGCGAATCCGCCCCGGCCACGCGCGGGATGTCAATCCCCGCTTTGCTAGGCCGAGCCTCGCCCCCCACACGTGCGCGGGGAGTGGCCCGTGACCGGCTGCCCCGGGCCCTCCCTACCTGTTGGCCGCTGGGAGCCCGACTCACCTTGAACTCCCGGGCCGGAAGGTGCCTGCCGTGCCAAGCTGGGATCCCCAGCTCGGGAGCGGAAATGGGCGCCTTTGATCTGCCCCGCCATCTCCCAGACCGGCTCACCCGCTCCTCACAGGCAGACCCAGGTTGAGTTGCCTTTCTGGGGAAGCGGGCGATCCCACCAACTTCTTTCCAGGAAGGTCACAGGGTGGCCCAGGGCGCTGCCATGAAAATGGGTTTGCGGGCCCCTCGGTCCTGTTTTCTGTGGGTAGAGCTTCTGCCTCAGGCTTTTCCTTTATTTCTTCTGGAAGCTGCCTACCTCCATATTTACACACAAAGACCTAGGAGCCGAGGCTAAGCCAACTTTTCCTACCTGTTACTTTTGCTCCCTTCACTGTCTACTGCCCCCCCCCCCACCCCGAATCTTGGCACCGCTTGATAATTTGGCCTGGCACCCTCACCCCACCCATGGGATTTTGGGTGGGGTTTTGTTCCCTCTTCATTTTCCTTTTATTCTATGCACACAGACACCATCTTCACATAGGTACAACTGGTTATCTGAAATGGTTACGTTGCCGTAACCATGTGGTTATCCACCACAGAGGGACATCTGTTTATTAAGAGCACACCATGGTACCCAGGGCTGACCCTTAAATGCTGGGATATTTTTGGATCCTTTGGGTCGGTGTCAACCAGAGCAGAATGAATCCTGAGATCTGACCCCAGGTTTCCTTCCAAGCCCCTTGAGAAGGCCTGTGGTGTCTGTCCCAGCTGGGCCCCAGCTGTGTGCTGGGTAAATCCGGGTGAATGACTGCTCTGCACTTATGGTCGGAGGGTCCCAGTGGAGGCCTTGCACAGCCACTCCCGTCCTGCTGGCCTCAGGGCTCACACACCCCATACCCGTGACTCCGGATCCTGGGGCGGGGCGAGGGGGGGGGGGCAGCCTTTCCAGCTGCTATGTTTTCTTCTTTCACCTCCCCCGGGGTCTTCTGAGTCTCACTCCCAGAGAGAGCTGACCCACCCCCCTGGCATTGGCTGCCACTGTGTACAGAAAGCTTCCAGATCCCTCCCTTATTTTGTGGCAGGTCTTCTATGGTCTGGGGTCCTAGTGCTTTTCTTCTTTCCCTTTCACTCTGGGACCCGTGTAAGGTGTACGAGTGTGGTACACTGCTGGTGGCCAATGGTTGCACGGACCGTGCCCTGCACAACTCCAGGAGTTGCGTGCACTTTATAGTCTGTGTGAGAATGACTCCCCCTAGAGTTGTACGGGTCACACCACAACCTGTATACCAGTGAAGGTGTTGGTGTCTGGTAGAAGTTTGAAAAAATGCCCTTGAACAACCCTGAAAAGAAGCTGAGGCCAAAGAGAGACTAAGAATGGGGGAAGCACAGCTTGCGGGGAAGTCTTGGTTGTATACCAGTGTCTCCTGCCCTGACTGGGCCTTTCTCATTAACTACACACGGGGGAGGTGGTGTCACCAGCCAGTGCCTTCTCTCCTAACAGTTCCCCGAACTTGAACCTGACAACCCTGCCTCCACACTCTCCCTCGGTTGGCTTCCGTCTGACCTCTGGGATGCCCTCCCTGTTGTACCACTCGAGCAAAATGTCCTGATGCCTGAAACTTAATATGTTGATAAGCAAGATCATCTTTCCTCTTGCATTGCAACCCGGGTATAACCTTGCTGTCACTTTCTTTGACCTCCACGTTCGCACTGACCCTCAGTTCCATGTGGCTTTGGCCACATGGCAGGCTCCAGCTCCGTCCCGAGCTCCCTGTTTGTACGGCTGCTCCTGTAGCCCAGGTCCTGATGCTTCTCCTCAAAATTGGCGTGGCTGGCTTTCCCCTCCAGTTTCCTTTCTCAGTTCATTATTTCCCTGAAGGATGAGTTTTGGGAGGGCCCATCCTTTGCCTGTAGGTTCTTTCTGACCTTCTTGCAAGGATTTGCTTCCCTGCGTGTCCTCTGCCCTCTGCCCTCTGGTCTTCTCTCTGATTCGGACTCTTCATTCTAAGGAACCTGTTTGCTATCCTTTACGTGCTCTGTGTGCGAGCCTTCTGGCTCTATCATTTCCCTTGGCCTTGGAATGCCCCTCCTGCTTCTCTACTCTGGCCTGTGTTTTTCCTTTTCCTCCTAAAACTCCACTTCCTCCATGAAGCTTCCCTAATGAACTAGCCATCACATCAGCATCCACTCAGCTTCATGGAGCAAGTTGTCACTCGTGGTGCCTGTGTCTGACCCATCCTGTTTATCCATTCAATACAGCATTTCTCAAGTGTCCGTTAGAGTCCATCAGTGTCCGGACAGATGCCTCACTGAGTGACCCGTGGGGGTGGGTGGGCAGGTAATAAAGCAGCTAGCTACCGGACAGAATGAAATGCCTACGTAGAAACCATTGCTGGTCGGAAGCAAGGAAGAGGACGATTCCTTTGGCGTGGGATTGGAGTTGATTTTGCCAAAGAGGTAGTATTGGAGCTGAGCCTTGAGTACAAGAAGAATTTTGAAAGGAAGGATGGAAGAGAGTTCCAGGCTCTGGGGAAAGGCACCATGTGTGGACAAGGGAAGGTGCATGGCTCTGCAGAGATGGCATGGAAGGAAGGTCCGGGTAACGAGGTGGGAGGAGGCGGTATAATGTGGGAGGAAGCTGGAAAGCTGGGGTTGGGGGGGATGCTAGGGGCTTCTTGTGCTGTGCTGAGAAGTCTGGACCATGAGGGGTGGGTTTGTTGGCCCTGTGTGTGCTGCCATCTTCCCGCTTATTTAGCTCACTGTGCGCAGTACTCTGTTCCTGGCCGCAATCCCCACTCTGATTATGCCCCCTGTGGGAGCCATTATGCTGGCTAGTCTGGTTCACTGTTGTAGCCCTGTTACTGGTAGGGTGCCTGGCGCATAGTAGGTATGCGATATATCTTGGCTCTGTATACATGTATATATCCCTTTATCTGTGGGTAATCTGTAGCCATTGCAAGTTCACCGGACAAGGCAGTCTGATTGAGGAGGGTACGTCCTCTCTTGCAGCATGAATTAGAGAAGGGAAGGTATGGAGATTGTGGAGGGAGGTTAATATATTTTTAATTTGTGTCTTTAAAAAAATATTTGCAAATCCACTGAAGTAGTTTTTAAGTGACAAAAGCAGTACATCTATGTTTTAAAGCTCACACAGGACAGAAGGGCATTAATTAGGCAGGACAGGTTCTCACAAATAGACTCAAAGCACAGAGCTTCAGACAGTAGACGTGTCTTTCTTGGCAGGGCCGAGGGGATGTTTCAGATGGAAAGGTTGGGTGGGACCCCTCGTCCCCACAGCCATTCTGGCTACAGGCTGATGGCAGTTCATGGTCTTCAACCCGTAGTTTCTTTTAAAAAAAAATAATAATAATAACTTTTTTTTTTTATTGATTTCAGAGAGGAAGGGAGATGGATAGAGAGAAACATCAGTGAAGAGAGAGAATCATTGATTGGCTGCCTCCTGCATGTCCCCTATTGGAGAGATCAAGCCTGCACTCGAGCATGTACCCTGGGCCGGAATCGAACCTGAGATCCTTTAGTCCACAGGCTGACGCTCTATCCACTGAGCCAAACCAAGTAGGGCAACCGGTATTTTTAAGGTCCCTTTGGTTGTCGTCACCGTCTTTCCAGCCCCATAGAGGAGCCTACGGAGGCCTCACGGCCAAGCTTGCAAGTGGCACCCATCATTTCCGCACACATTCCGTTCCTTTGAATGCAGTAGCTGCAAGGGAAGCTGACACATGCACGGTTGCCTGGCAGCCGCGTGCCAGCTGCTATGGAAGACGAGAAGAACAGATTTGGGAGGACAACGAGCAGTCTCTGTGTCGATTATCAAGCGCCCACCCCTCCACTGCCCAGGCATAGCACTCCTGTGTTAGGCCCCTGTGTCCGTGTGCTGAGTGTCCTGCCTGTTCTCTCTCAGAGCCTCAGTATGGGGCTCTGCACCTCCACAGGCACAGAGTGAAACTAGCAGCTACCGACCCTGTGCTTGCAGACAAGCATCAGGCTCTTCCGTCTATTTTCTTATTTGATCCTCGCCACAACACCTGGAGGAAAAGGTACCGTTACTTTCCTCCATGTTCCAGGAGGGGAAACTGGTGCCCAGAGAAGTGAAGGCACGTATCCGGAGTCCTCCCAGGACTCCACGCTGACTCTGCTAAGGGGACGTTGGCTAACGGGCCCCACTGCCTAATGCTGTGCCTTTCTTGAGGTTAGTTTAGGCGGAAAGGGCTGACAGTGGTGTTTGAACGCAAACGTGTGGTTAAAAATAACAGGGTTGGGGGTGAGCGCAGCCCAGACACCATTCCTACAACCCCATGGCAGGTCACCACACCTCCGAGGACAGGGACCGACAGGCAGCTTTCTCCAGGAAGCGCCAAGGCAGGAAGCCTGGCAGGAGGAACCCCCCCCCCCCCCCCCGCGCATTCATCCCGCCTAGCGGTCTTTGAAGTGCTGTGGCCTTCAGAGATTCCTTGGCACTCCTTTTAGCCTTGTTAACAGAATTCCCGTATCTGCCAGGCTGATGAATGCCTGCCCTGGCCGTAATTCTTCTTATTAGCCTGCTGAATAGGAGCTCTTGCCGTCGGTGCTCATTCCTTACAAGGTAGCCGGGCTGGTCCGCGTGTATATGGCCGTTCCGTTTAGTGGCGGAGCGCCGAGCGGATTTTAACCCCGGAGATCGAACGCGGGGCTTCGTATCGGCGCCGTGTCTGGCCGTTGAACAAGGTGTGCGCTGGCCTGTCAGTGTGTGACTGCATCTCACTTTATCAAGCGAGAGTTGGGGTGGGGGAGCCGTCAAGGCATTTTATAGCTCTGCTGTTTAACTGCATCGGTGTCTTAAAGGCAGGATAGCAAGGCCATTTCACGCTCTGCTTTGGGAAAATAACTTGAACTGGCAAAAAATTCTCCATCATTTATCTTCTGGAAAAGGCCAAGTGCTGCATTTGGCACAGCCGGTGGTTTTTTAAGATCTTGGAAGGTTTCCCCTCAAACCAACTGTACAGTCTCTGGGAAGCCTCGGGATTAGACCCCGTCGCCGCCGCCGCCCTGGGCCAGCGCGGAGACGAGAGATAATGACACTGTGTACCCGTTTCGCGTTCTTCGAATGCTGATTTCGCCACAGTGCTCCCTGAGTGTTGGTGCGAGATTGCGGCGTCGCTAAGCAGCACGATTCAAGTTTAAATACGATGCGCCGGGACCTTAATTGCGTCCTGCCTCGCACCTTTCTCAGCAGCTGGAATGGGAAAGCGTTTACATCACTCGGAATGATTCAGGGGATGGAGAAACACTCTGGCTGGTCTGGGGGGAGTCTGGCCTAGACCCATGCTTAAGGGTTCAGGGCACATTTCAGAACGGGTGCCGCCTTTGAATCCTAATGAAGCAGAGGCGGTGTGCAGACAGACGGGTTGCTGCGCAGGTGCTACAAGTGACACCAGGCCAAGAACATCCTGGGCATGGCCCTTCCTCATTTTCAGTTAGAACTGGATTGGGCCAGGACTTCCCAGCTTCTGTGCCATGGTAAGGACCTGCAAGGGTTTCAGGTGGGTTGTCTGTGTGTCCCACTACCAATGCCTTCAGCCCCCAGAGCTGCCCCTAAATCAGACACTGTGGTTACCCCCTAGAGCCATATAGATGTGGTCACTTCCTGAGTGTGCTGTGATTTGATGGAGGTTGGCAGTTATGCCTTTTACCTGGGGAATCACAGCCCTTAGCCCCCACCCGGCCTTGAGAAATGAGCTGTTGGAGGATGGATGATTGGTCACTTATTCGCTCAGTTAATACCGGGAGTGTTCACCAGCCCTGGCCAGGCATTGTCCCGAGTGCCGGGGATTCTGCCGTGAGCAGAGCTGACTCACACCTGCCCTCCACGGTGGGGCAGGATGCACCAGACCTGTGGTTGGTGTTGTTGCCAGAATGTGCAGCACCGCCTAGATGATAGAGGTGAGGGTCAAGGTCCAGGTTCTTGGGAATGTTTGCTGGGGGACAGGAAATGGCAGGAAGAGCTCTGGAAGGAGTGGCCAGAGATGGCAAAAGAACCAGGAGAATGCCAAAACCGGTTTTGCTCAGTGGATAGAGTGCTGGCCTGTGGACTGAAGGGTCCTGGGTTCAATTCCAGTCGAGGGCATGTACCTTGGTTGTGGGCACATCCCCAGGAGGGGGTGTGCAAGAGGCAGCTGATCGATGTTTCTCTCTCTCATCGATGTTTCTGACTTTCTATCCCTCTCCCTTCCTCTCTGTAAAAAAATCAATAAAATATATATATATATTTAAAAATGAAAGAACCAGGAGAGCACTCAGTAGAGGCCAAGCAGAGATGAGTGTGAGTAGACTCGTTAAAGGAGGATTGGTCAAATGCTGCTGTGAGATCAGAGAGAGCAAGGCACAGAGTAGCCCTGAATTTGGCGACTGAAGAGGAGGGAAGTGAGAGGTGTAAGCAGATCCCAGGGGATTGGAACGATCGCTAAAGTCCGAGATGCTCTGGTCTGGAGGAGTGCTTGACACAGGTTATTTGGTGGCCTGGGCTTCCTGGGCCAACTGTGAGGCCAAGGCCATGGTCAGAGTCGGAGTCAGAGCGAGCGGCGTGGGGGTGGGCTCCGTGGGAATGTGGAGCCATTCACTTAGCCATGAGGGTGGGTCGGCTCAGGTCTATAGTGGAGGCAGCCAGCCTGGTTCCCTGACTTAATCCCACCACGTTTGGCAGCCCGGGATCACATGGTGCGGTCTCTCCATGCCATGAGGGTGGAAGGATGAAGGATGCAGGAACCTGTAGGAAGCTGCCTCATGGAGAGGGCGGGCCAGGGAGTCCAGGTGGGAGAGGGAGTGAGTGAGGCTGGAAGGGCTGATAAGTGGCAGGTGGTTTGAGGGGCCAGAGGGCATTGATGAGGGGGAGAAGCATATTCAGAGCACAAGGGAGTGGGTGGGCCAGGAAGGTAGGCAGTGAGGACCAAAAGAGGCAACGTCTGCATCCAGGGTCTTGGGAGAGGAATCGGAAGGGTAGGTAGTGGGCTGGGCGGGCAGGAGCCAAAATAAACATGCAGAGTTTTCACCTCTCGGGTCCCTTTGGCCAGTGTGTCTCTGATACCTGACTGGGTTGGGTCTGAGAAGATGAGGCGACAGTGGTCTGACTTTTTATTTTTTATTATTGTTGTTTTTTAAATAATTTTTATTGATTTTCTACAGAGAGAAAGGGAGAGGGATAGAAAGTCAGAACCATCAATGAGAGAGAAACATCGATCAGCTGCCTCCTGCACACACACCTTCCTCCCCCACTGGGAATGTGCCCATAACCAAGGTACATGCCCTTGACCAGAGTCGAACCCGGGACTTTTCAGTCTGCAGGCCGATGCACTATCCACTGAGCCAAACCGGTTTCGGCAGTGGTCTGACTTTTTAGAAGCATCAGTCCCAGGTAATGTAGGGGGAAGGTACGGCTAAGATGAGCTGGGGTTTGGGGACAGGCGTGCTGAGGAGGAGCCACCTCCCTGTGAAATTCCTCCTACCTTTTACGTAGCTCTCCCATTCCGCCCGACACCGCACTTTCCGTAGATTCACCCGTTCAGTAGGTTTCGAAACCCCACGAGGTCGGTACTATTGCGCCCGTTTGATAGAGGAGGAAACTGAGTCACAGAGAAGTGGAGGAATCTGCTCAAGGTCCCTCAGTTAGTGGCAGAGCTGCTGGGTGGGATTTAAACCCAGTTGGCGGGGTCCGGATCTGAGCTCACAGCCGCAGCACCCTGCCCCACCTCTTCATTAGCCTAGCTGTTCAGAGTCAGACATATGTTTGCAAACCTAGAAAGGAATTGATACAATTAGCCACAATGTGAGAACATTTGTTTCCTCGTCTTCTGAAACAGGAGGCTTGGATTCTGGCCCTGGATCTCCCCCCTCACTGGTTTTGTGACCTTGGACGCATTGAAAAATAGCTCTCAGCCTCTGGAACGTCAGGGGCTGGACCAGCAGCCGGCCCCGAAGGGTCCCCTCCCGCCTCTGGAGCTCTTTGAGTCCACGCTGACCCCTGCTGCGGGCCATATGGGCTGATTGGTCCAGCCCTGGCTCCTGGCCCATCTTCCCCAGCCTCCCTCCCGCCTGCAGTCTGCAGCCTGTGCTCCTTATCTCTCACCTGCCTGGCACCTTTCTGCAACCTGGCGAGGGCCTCGGGAGAGCTCTGGGGATTGTCATCCTGGCACAGTGAGCAGCTGCTTCCTCCTGCCAGCCCAGTCCCTGTGCCGGGAGACGGCATCTCTCCCCACCCCCAGGTCCTCTAGGCCACGGAGTGTCCCCACCAGGCTGACCGCGCTTGCAGGCGGACTTCTGGGAAAGGTCAAAGAAGCGATAGAGCCAGCAAGGCGTTTCTAGGAGACAGGCTGTTTCTTGTTACTGACTTCGGGGCAAGTTTTGTTGAGGACATGGGCCGTGAGTGAGCTGGGGGTGAGTAACCGAGGCCCAGCCCTCAGGAGCGGGACTGCGTGTTCTTCTGCGCGTGGCCCTCGAGCCCACGGAAGAGCCTGGCAGACGTTGATGCCCCATAAGCTCTCCATTTTTTATTTATTTTTTGTTAATCCTCACCCGAGGAAATTTTCCCCCATAGATTTTTAGAGAGTGGAAGGGAAGGGGAGAGAGAGAGGAGCATTGATGTGAGAGAGACACAGCAATTGGTTGCCTCCCGCATTGCACCATGACCGGGACAGGGGATCGAGCCTGCAACCGAGGTAGGTAGGCGCCCGTGACTGGAATCAAACTGCGGACCCTCGAGCCTGCAGGTTGGTGCTCTAACCACTGAGAAACCCAGCCAGGGTGCTCTCCTTTTCCTGAAACCCCCCAGACGAGGGCGAGAAGACAGTTAGCTTCAGGTGTATCCAAGTGTCTCCTCAAGGGCAGGGGCGTTGAAATGCAGACGGCTCCCACCAGTGGTGTTCATCGGCTAAGAAACGTGCTCCCCGTGTTTGGGGACTTTCTTCCTTTCTGTCTCCGAGTCTGAACAGGGACGGTTCCAAATGGTGTTGGAGGCAGTGACAACCGAAAGGATCCAGCCTGCCATAACCGGTGTGGCTCAGGGGAAAGAGCGTCGGTCTGCGGACTGAAGGGTCCCGGGTTCGATTCCGGTCAAGGGCACGGACCTTGGTTACAGGCACATCCCCAGTAGGGGGCGTGCAGGAGGCAGCTGATCGATGTTTCTCTCTCATCAATGTTTCCAACTCTCTATCCCTCTCTCTTCCTCTCTGTAAAAACTCAATACAATATATTTAAAAACAAATAAACAAAACAAAAGGATCCAACTTGGAAAACCTCCGTTCTGCAGGGAACCCGTGCTTGCAAACCCAGTCGCCAGTGCCCCGGCTCCTTTGAGGCGCAGCTAGATGCTGACCAGTGACATTTTCTCTAGAGCATCGCGGATGCAGATATTCTTGCAGCTTCTTAGGAACCCCCTGCGAGAGAGAGCCCGGCTGTGTTTTGTGTTTGCGTGGCTCTCCGCCTTTGGCCATTCTGGGGGTGCAGGGGTGGCCAGTGCTTTCCAAGTTTACTGCCCCCCCCCCCCAGGCTATCCTGGGCACCGAAGTCCCGCTGGCTTGGTGTCTGTCCAGGTGCTGCTGCTCTGCTTATGCTGCAGAGAGGAGTTAAAAACAAAACAGCTTTTGGCATAGCTATTCATTTTTCCATTTTCTGAAGCCTGGCATGTCCAGTGTTTTCTTATTTATTAGAAGGCATTATAGTCCATCATCTCTGACGGACGAATCCATACGGCCAGTGCCAAGCGAAGACCAAGCAGAGCTCCTGGCCCAGCACCTGGCAGAGGGTGGGTGCTGAGTCATGTTGCTCAAAGGCACAAACGGAGGCCCCGCTGTTACCTGAGGCTGCAGGCCGATGACCTTCCGGATGTCATTCCAGACATTCTTCTGGAGGAAGCCGCCATGATGGGGGCCAAGGCAGAGGTGGTTAAGGGCGATCAGGGAGGCAGGCGAGTGTTTAGGGGAGATCAGGCAGGAAGATGAGCAGTTAGGGGCTATCAGGCAGGCAGGTGAGTGGTTAGGGGAGATCAGGCAGGCAGGTGAGTGGTTAGGGGAGATGAGGCAGGCTGAGTTGTTAGGGGTGATCAGGCAGGCAGAGTGGTTAGGGGAAATTAGGCAAGCAGGCGTGTCTAAACCATTAGTCAAATATCCCCCAAGGGGTCCGACAGTGCAGTCTGGGCCGAGGGGCTTCCCCCCGCCCCATGCACAATTTTGTGCACCAGGCTTCAATTTAATTTAAAATAAATATTAAATTAAGTCATGCTTCACTTCCGGGAGACAGGGGTACCCGTTCTGAGTCCTGATGGTCTTTGTTTTCAGTCCTTGAGCAGCACTGAGGGAGCCTTCCACGTTCCCGATACTGGGCTTAGGAAATGGAGTCCAGTTACACTGAACAGCGGAATGGGTGGCTGGTGCTCATTTCACGTTTGAGCAGATGCATTTTTAGGGAGCTGTACATATGGGGCTGTCGGGATTATGGGGCTGAAACTGAGTTCTGGGGCTGACGGGAAGGAAGGCCTCATGGAGCAGGTAGGACTGGGGAGTGATTTGAGCCGGAGCAGGCAAAGCATTTCGGGCACGGAAACACCCGTGGTAGGTAGGAGTAGGTCGGCGTGTCCCAGTTGGTGTCCCGTTTGGGGATTAGCTGGAACAGTGAGGGAGACTCCGGGGATGTAGTGATCTCTGAGGAGGGAGGCTGGAGGAGGGGAGGAAGGGGAACAGTCATCCTGCAAGGTGTCGTCAGCGCTCGCAGAGCAGCTAAGAGCCCACGCTTGCAGGCGAGGCTGGTGAGGTCCACCGGGGCTGACAGGAAGCTCGCCTGCCAAATTAAGGGGGATGCATCAGGCCATAATCCTATTTTTGGTCGTTTCTTACACGGAAAACGGCTCATAAAACAATTACTGATGTTCCCCTTAGGTCGTTGATCAGAGCATTTCTTCTAAGGGCTATCACCTGGTAAGAGGCCCGGGTAAGTTTCAGAGGAAGAATGGGGGCTTTTAGATGGGTTTTCTGTGGAAACGAGCTCTGTACAATCATGTGGTCTATTCATCAGGGTCCCGCTTTAATAACAGTTTATCCCACAAGCAAGTTTCATCTGAAACAACAGGATGAGTCCGGAAAGCTTCGTGTCTTTCCTGGCTCGTACGTAACCGGGGAGCTACCCCTGCTCCCGGCCCTCCAGGTGGTATGTTACTGCCCAGGTGCCCCTCAGGGACCCGAGGCCTAAGGGAGTCACCACGCAGCAGGATGGGAGCTTGGTCCTAAGAAAACAGCGATGATGGTGGCAAGCTGCTGTTCTGTCCAGCGAGGTCACTAAAGGCATGTGGACCTCAAAACAAAGAGGTGTGGAGGCCGGCCAGCGTGGGTGAGCATCGACCTATGAACCAGGAGGTCACGGTTCGATTCCCGGTCAGGCCACACGCCCGGGGTGTGGGCTCGATCCCCAGGGTGGGGTGTGCAGGAGGCAGCCGCTCCATGACTCTCTTTCATCATTGACATTTCTCTCTCTCTCCCCCTCATCCTCATCCTCTCTGAAATCAATGCAGATATGTTTAAAACGCAAAACACAAGTGTGGAAACTGAGCACACTGTCAAACTTTGACGACTCCTTGGGGTTTTCCCAAGTGCCCCTCAGTCCACGTCCTTGGAAACGACCGGATAATCTGCGCCCAAGCTGCCCCTCTTTGGGTTTTTGGTTTATCTCGGAACGATTTCCATTGGGAACCGAAGTCAAGCTTCACTTCCGGGAGACGGGGGGACCCGCTCTGGGCCGGGCGCCGCTGCCCGCGGCACGGACCAGCCCGTGCCGGTTTCTTAGCCGTGGGCTCGCCGAGCCGCGTGCCTGGCACACAGCCGTGGACTGCAACGCTCGGACTGTTGGGGAGAGTGCTGGTCTGCCTAGCCCGGAGGGTCAGCGCCCTGACCCGGGACCGTGTCTGTTTTTATCTCAATGCCTAGGAATTCGAGTCATTGAAGGAGATTTATTTGTACGTCAATTTATCTCAGACATACTTCTGCGTCTGTAATATATACACTATGTGACATAGCTGAAGTCTATGTAAAATCGTGGGCCTTCGGTCATGAAGGGGGCAGAGGTTAGGATGTGGCTCTCGCTCCAGAAGGTGTGCTTACTGTCCTTTTATTCGTATCTCCGAAAGGATCGCCGGCCACTTCCTTGCTGAGGCGTATAGTTGTGGGGTCCGCGTAGGGGAGAATGGAGTCTGCCGTGAACACAGGGCTGCGACGGCCTCCGTTCTTCCTCGGCTTCTTCTTCTGCGGCTCCTGGGAAAGACAAACGACTCGCGGCTTCTCCTCGTTGCCTCCTCTTCCCTCCACCCCTTCCTCGCTTTGTGCGGCGACAGCCTCTCCCGTCCCACCGCCCCGCTCCCTCTGGGCCTCACTCGGTTCCGGGGAGCAGGAGCGGAGGTCCTCAGGTCCAGCACGGCCCGCCGGGGCCCTGAGGCTCGCTTGCTCCGGTCCCGCCGCAGCCCTCCTGCTGGTCCTCGCTGTTGGAGCGGAGCGGCTCTGGCCACGGGGAGGGAAGGGGCAGCGACGCCGTGGCCGGCACATGGGCCTCTCCGCGCTGGCTGCCTCGTTCCCGACCTCAGCTTGATGCTGTCCCAGGGCTCTGGGCCCACGAGGACAGCCCCCGCTCCTGCGGATGCCGGTCTAGACGTGGAGGTGTGACCGACGCGGGAAGAGCCGGGCGTCGCAGGAGTGTCCAGGGACTGTCAGGGGAAAGCGCTGAAAGCTTAGCGAACAGGAGAACCTTCTGGGTGAGTTTAGACAAAGATACTGTTGCAGACTAGGTAGGATGACCGACGTAATCCTCTAGACCTGTGGTCGGCAAACTGCAGCTCGCGAGCCACATTTGGTCTTTGGCCCCTTGAGTGCGGCTCTTCCACAAAATACCACGGCCTGGGCGAGTCTGTTTTGAGAAAGCGGCATTAGAAGAAGGTTAAGTTTAAAAAATTTGGCTCTCCGAAGAAATGTCGATCGTTGTACGGTTGATATTTGGCTCTGCCGACTAATGAGTTTGCCGACCGCTGCTCTGTACCCGTGCCTTCTCTCCACCTGTGAGATCCATTCTTGGGCTTCAGCGGCCTGTTTGGACTGGGGACCTTCTGTGAGGTCCAGCGCCCAGCTCCTTGGCTTCTCACACCTCGAAGAAGAGGGATCAGGAACGGACGGGGTGAGACTTGGAGTTTGGAACATTGGGGCTGCCTTACCTCCGGGGTTCTGAGAACGGCTCTCTGGACTGATGGGTGTGTTTCTCTCACCACACGCTCTTCGCTTTCGGGAATGAGCTTAGCAGAGAGCTTTGAAAAGTCATTGACGAGAAGCCGTTTCTGATGTAGACGGGACTGATGGCTCCTGTTGTGACCCACCGAGGTGATGGTCCGGGGCCAGCTCCAGACTGCAGAGGCTCGTGCGGTCGTGACATCCCCGGGCATGTCGCCGGGCTGGGAACGGGACGATGAGCAGGGAACCAGCCATCTGCCCCTTCCAGGGGCTCGCAGTCCAGCAAGGGAGGCAGACGTGCCCGGGTGGTCCGGCAGCCGTGCCCATTGACCCTCAGCGGGCACAGTCTGAACTCCACCTGGGCTGGGACTGAGCCGGGGGCGGGGGGGGGGGGGTCAGGAGTGGCTTCTGCAAGGTGGACTCGCGTGAGCACGTTACGTCTGGAGTAGGTAGGTTTTTGTTGGGCAGAGATGGGCCGGGTTATTTGTTTCAGCCAAGGGAAGGACACGGGAAGGAAATACAGCCCGTCCCCACTCCCCGGCCCGCCCCCACCAACCAAAGGCCCAGTTGAGATGTTGACAATGCATGAAGCTTTTCCCCAACCCTTTTGGGTGGGCTCACCCTCACTTTGAGTTCCATGCCACTGGTTCGTGTCTCTCTTTGGTTCCTTATGTCCTTCCTTACATCACAGTTTCTTTCTTTCTTTCTTTCTTCTTTCTTTCTTTCTTTCTTTCTTTCTTTTTAAAAATAGATTTTATTGATTTTTTTACAGAGAGAAAGGGAGAGGGATAGAAAGTGAGAAACATCGATCAGCTGCCTCCTGCACACCCCCTCCTGTGGAGGTGCCTGCAACCAAGGTACATGTCCTTGACCGGAATCAAACCTGGGATCCTTCAGTCCGCAGGCCGACGCTCTATCTACTGAGCCAAACCGGTTCTGGCCTTATATCACAGTTTCTAAGTGCACCTCTGACCCTCAACACATCGCACACACGAACCTCAAAAGAAGACGCAGCGCTGGTTTGCCTTTCGCAGGCATCACCTGGCACTGCGGCTGCTTGCTCACTATCGTTGGTTGAATGAGCAGCATCCTGTTTGTCTAATGTATGTCAGGGAGGTCTTAGCCGAACCTTAAACAAAGCGATTGTGAGGCCTGCTCTCGTAGAACCTGTTTGCGTTCCGATGGGATTTTGAGGCCCTGCCACAGGTGACCTCATTGCGCGCTCCCCGCTGGCGTGGCTTGTTCGGCGCGCACACTGCTGCACTGCACGGTCACCACTCAGGGACGGTAGATGGAGCTGGCCCGGTCCCTCCCTGCCAGGCCTCTCGGTGGCAGACGGGAAGAGACAGAGGGTTTTCATTAGTTGAGTCAGAGACGCCGGGAAAGGCCCCATACGCTTTACGGGTTTGACCTCTGTGTTCAGTTCTGGCTCGCAGCTGGGAGCTCCCCGAGCAGATCCCCAGGCCTTCGGTCTCTCAGAGGCCCGGGAAGGTTTCAGGCAGCGGGACTCAGGTGTCCTTTTCTAAGGCAAACTGAAATACCCTGAGCTCTTCCGTGTCAGTATTCCAGCTCTGCCCTGACCCCTGGATTCAAAGCTGCCGATCTTTCCGAACGGCTCGGATCGGAAGGTCAGGCTGTTTGCTTCTAGGCAGCTCGGCGAGACGATAACATTTGAGCGGCGGCAAAAAAACCCTTGGCCTGGACTGTGCGGGTCTTGATTTAGAATCATGTGGGTGATAACCCAAGAAATAAAATCGATTTCCCGTGGATGCCATGAGGGGGTGGGAGAGGGTAGGTACGTTCCGTTTAGCCTTTATTAGCTGATGCCTCACGGTTGCCAGTCCTGCTTATTGAACGCAGGAATAGGTTAGCTTGGAAAACATGCCTGACTTCTCTGGCCTGCCCGCACCCGTTCTCCGTGGCTGAAGAAAGTCGGAGGCATTTCGTTATCTTTGCGAGCACTTCAAAGGCAGGCAGATGCTCATCTGGAAGCAGTGGCCTCTTGATTATCAATTATCTGTGTGCTGGCAAGGCAGAGCCTCCAGCTGCCAAGAGCCCCCCTACAGGGCTTTGGAAGAAAGTCCCCTATACTGTTTTTGCATATGAGAGTGTGAGATGTTAGAATTATTCTCGCTTAAAGTAACCAAGGTAGTATCTCAGGGGAAAAAAAATTGAAGAATCTGAGCCAAAACCGGTTTGGCTCAGTGGATAGAGCGTCGGCCCGTGGACTGAGGGGTCCCAGGTTCGATTCCGGTCAAGAGCATGAGCCTTGGTTGCGGGCACATCCTCAGTAGGGGGTGTGTAGGAGGCAGCTGGTCCATGTTTCTCTCTCATCGATGTTTCTGGCTATCTCTCTCCCTTCCTCTCTGTAAAAAATCAACTATATATATATATATATATATATATATATATATACACACACACACATATTTTTTTTTAATTGAAGAATCTGGAAGGCATTTTTAACAGTCCCATTTCTCTGTTTCTTGTCTGCCTACTTCATCTTGAGAATTAATACTTCTCTTAGTAACTCACTTCTGTTACTCTGCTGCCGAATTGGCTCCATTGCCCTTGGACAGTGGTCGGCAAAACTCGGTTTGCCGCTCTGTTGACTAATGAGTTTGCCACCCACTGCGCAAGGCATCACCCTTACCCAGAAGCTTTGACGTAAAGGTTAGAGACATTAGACCATCAGGAAAATGTTTTTTAAGTGTTTTTCCCTAAGGCAGTAGTTGGCAAACTCATTAGTCAACCGAGCTGCATGTGGCTCACGAGCCGCAGTTCGCTGACTACTGCCCTTGGAGAATTTGAAAGATTTTATAGGGGATTTCTCCTATAAAGCTTTATAGGAGAAAGCTTTCTCCTTCCTCCTCACTGCAAAGACACAATCAACAGGAGGCGCCAATGCTGGCAGCACAGTTGAAGGCCTTGACTGTGCAGTGTGCAGACAGGCCAGATAAGCCTGGGTGTAGGCTCCCCACTTACTAGCTGTTAAGACCTTCAGCAAGTTGGTTAGCTTCCCTGAGTCTCCTTTTCAGGCCTCTGTCCTCAGTTCTGTGATAGAGGTGGCATCCTAGGACCTACCTTATGGTCCTGTTCTGTGGATCCATTATGATGAAGTATGAATAGTTGCTACCTCAGTGCATGGCATGTGAGGAAGATGCAGCATATTATTCTTCCAGTCTTATTGTCGACAGATATTTGATGATGAGTCCAAGTGAACACGTTACAAAGTAAGTACTTAAGAAATGCTTACGTGATTCTTAGCTGAAATGGATTCTTTGATTAATCAAGTATTTTTTTTTTATCATCCCCCTCTGCCCTCTGTTATTTTACTTGTCATCCATTCTGTCATTTTCATGGTTATTCCAGGGATTAGAACATGCTTTGTGCACTTGGTGTCTACCAGTGGCCCTATTGAGTCCACTCTTTCCCTCACGTTTTGTGCTGTTGATGCCACCTATTTTAATTGTGCATATACTTTAAGTTCCAGGAGACATTACTGGTGTTGTAGCATAGCATCAGTAATCAGAAGACGTACCTGCACACTCATTCTTCCTTCTGCTCTTTACGCCTGTCTACTCTACTGCCTTTCTTTCTATGCGGAGAACCACCTTTAGTATTTCATCACTTTCCAGAGGCTGTTCCATGGCCTTTTGAGCATCTTTTCTGGAGAAAGTCCGCTGTCAGCGTGCTGGTGCTCCCTCCTCTGCCTGTTAGCAGTTTAACCGTGATGTGCCTCGGTGTGGTTTTCCTGTGTCTACACTGCTTATGATACATAGCACTTTTTCTTTTTCTTTTTTTAAAATTGATTTTGAGAGAGAGAGAGAGAGAGGGGAACATCAGTTGGTTGCCTCCTGCACACACCACAACCATCGATGGTGTACAGTGCGATGCTCCTACCCACTGGGCCACACCAGCCAGGGAGGTACATGGCACTTTTGAATCTGTGGTATGCTGTCTGTTGTTGGTTTAAGAAACCTCTTAACCATTCTGTCGTCAAAAATGAACTCTGCCTAATCCTACCACATTCTTTCTCCTCCTAGGACTCTATTACATATGTCTGAGCTTGCTTTTTTTTTTTTTTTTTTTTTTTTTTTTTTTTTTTTTACTATTTCCCATGTATCTCTTAGATTCTTTTCCGTATTTTCATCCTTGTTTTACACCCTGGGGCTTCAGTTTGGGTAAGTTATACTGACTTCTTTTCTACCTCAACGAACCTGCTAGCAAATCCATTTATCGAGCTCTTAATTTCAGATATTACATCTATGTTTTTAGTTCTAGAATTTCAATAGATTTTAGTCAAGAGATGAAATCCTCTTGACTTTTTCTGTAGCAAACTAAGTGGAGTTCAAATCCATGTCTGATAACACCAGTGTCTGGATCTGTGGGTCTGTTTCTGTCATCTGTTGTCTCTTGTTTTCTGTCATTTGTTCTTGTTGTTTGGAATGTCTGGCGAGTTATGATTGACTACTGAAAAACGGTAGAGGCTCTGTATGTTTTCTTCTTTCCAAGATTCACTTTTCCTGTTCCTGCTAGGCTTGTGGAATAAAAGAAGTAAGACCACCACCCCATGAGGAATTGAGATGCTCTGAGACTGGATCTCAGTACGGATGAGAGCTAGTTGTTTTTGAGGTTGACTCTTATTCCAAGGGCAAAGCCCTTCCAGGGTTGTCATCGAAAGTCTGGGGGAATTACTTTGCTTAACCTTTTAGCCTCTTAGCATTTACTTTGTGCTTAGCTTCTCAGCCCCTCACACCCCACTGCCCACTCCAGGCAGCTTTCATAACGTTCGTCTCCTCGAGGGGAAAAGTCATGTCAGCTCATTTCTCTGCGGGTGCCTCTTCCCCTCGGATCTTGACTCCTCACACTGTGGTTTTCTTCGTGGGCCTGTGCTTCAGTTGTCTTCTTGACCCCATGAGGTGCCGACCGCTCTGAGCTACTAACTTGACTTAGTCTCTGTCTGACCTGTACCTCTTCCAATTGGTGAATCTCCAGCGAAAAAGCAGTGCACATAGTCAGGGCTGTGATCTTGCCCCTTGATCCTGGCTTGTTCACCAAGGCATTCAGTTTGCATTCAGTTTCCTGGTTTTTTTTGTAATGCATCCATATTTTGTCTTTGTTCTCAGGGCCGGAGTTGATCTGACATAAGTTACTCTGTCATAGCAGGTAGACAAAAATCTCCTGGAAATCCCATTAATTGGTCTTTTGACATTTATATCATTCTTACCCCATCTTCCCCAAAAAAGTATTTGAGGCAGTCTGCAGTAAAATGCGTATACACGTGCCATAGAAACCTTAAAAGAAGAGTAAAAATATCACAAGTACAGGACAGCAGGGAAGGCAGAGGAAGGTGTAGAGACAGAGGAGGGAGGTGATTATTAGAAATGTAAACTGTGGGTGGGTTCCATGGTTGACCATCATGTTTAGACAGGACTTCCTTGGAGCTAAGGTATAAAAAGTCACACATGACTTTTATATGTTTTGGGGACACAGGACTTGGAAGTTGGTGTAGAGAAAAGATGATATTAGTAGTAACAATTGTGTTTTTTGGGGGGGTCTTTTTTGTTTTGTTTTATTTTTTGGCTATGTTGGTTTTATTTTTGTAGACTTAGACATGTTTAAAACAGAATTTGGAGGCAGAGGAGGGTTCTGAAACTTACCAAAGACAGCCTGACCTAATCAGGGCATTGACTTGGTCATTGGGATTGCTAATGGTTTGGCATAGAAGCCTCAGTACCACTGCGTGTGGCTCAGTGTGGAGCGCCATCCCTACACTGAATGGCTGTGGGCTCCGTTCCCAGTAAGGTTACATGCTCTGTTGTGGAGGGCACGAGGGGGAAGTGTCCGATCAGTGTTTCTTTCTCACATTGATGTTTCACTCGTTCTCTCTTTCTCTCTCTCCCTCACCCCTCGCCTCACCTTTTACCCTCTCTCTAAAATCAATAGAGAAAACATATCCTCAGATGAAGATTACCCCCCAAAAGAAGAAAAAAAAATTACTTTGTCTTGAGTATCAGAGGTATCAACTGGTTAGTGTTATCCTCTGGGGAAAGAATGTATAATGGTCCATCAACAGGTGTTTGTTTTTTTTTTTTTCTGGCACTTAATTATAAGGGAATTTCATTATACAGATTTTTGTGTCATTGAATAACACAACAGTATCCTCAATGTTACTTTAAAGGGAGCTAAAGAAAAGCTTTAAGTCATTACTTAGTAAAGACATTTTATGAAGAACTAGACTAATAATAGTTCAAATAGCAGTGTGTTTGAGGACTCCCAGTTTGAAATGCTGGTAGAATTTAGAAAACCAGAGGAAAGTCTTATTCTTTTCCCCTCAGTTACCAACTGCTAAAAGAGATTTTGACAAAAATTGGCAATGTGTAGCTATGCAGATTTTTTTTTTTTTTTTGGATCGGAACAAAAGCCATATGCTTTATTTTATTTTTATTTTTTTTTACCATTTATATTTATTTTAAAATATTATTAGCTGTTATTTAACACTATTAAAGGAAATCTGCCGAATACCAGATTGCTTGCAGTGAGTTGAAATTCTGTTAGCGGAATTTACCATCTTGATTTGCATGGCTGAGGGGACAGCTGGGTTCTGCATGCAAGACACAGCTCAGGTATTTATATGTTTTCAGATTAGAACTTGATCTCGCAGGCATCTGTTCATATCTGCTGCACGGTTCCCCGCGGCTCTGTCACAGAGCCAGCGTCGGAGGAGCTGTCACTGGTGGAGCTGGAGAGGCAGGAGCGCCTGAGGACCCCGGAGATGGGAGGCTTCCCGGAGGCGGCGGCGCTGGCGTGAGAGATTGCTGACACAGGCCTGAGGCAGAGCCCACGGGGCCCATGAGAGCATGGCATCTCCCGAAAACGAAGGGTCGTTTGTTTTGTCGAAGTACAAGCATTATGGGGTAGGACCGTGGTCGGCAAACCGCGGCTCGCGAGCCACATGCGGCGCTTTGGTTCCTTGAGTGTGGCTCTTCCACAAAACACCACGGCCTGGGCGAGTCTATGTTGAAGACGTTAACGTTTAAAAAATTTGGCTCTCCAAAGAAATTTCTATCGTTGTACTTTTGCTATTTGGCTCTGTTGACTAATGAGTTTGCCGACCCCTGGGGTAGGAGACTAGTTGGAGAAGAAGCTGGAGTGCTAGCCATGGGCCAGGCCATGCGTGATCTTGCATGTCTTTCATTCAGCCACTCGTTTTGCAAATATTTGTTGAACAGCTATGTTACCAGGCCCTGGAGCAGACACTGGCATTCATTCAGCAGTGAACAAAACAGGCCAAAGAGAGAGAGATAGAGAGAGACAGAGAGAGAGAGAGAGAGAGAGAGAGAGAGAGAGAGAGAACAAAATCACTATTCATATGGAACTTACATTCCAGTGGGAGGAGAAAGACTAAGTAATAGTGAAAATATGTAAATGTACATAAAGTATATTAGTGGTAAGTGAGAAGAAGGAAACTTGGCAGGAGGGAGAATGGGGTGGGCGATTTTAGTGTGGCTAGCAAAGGGCTTCCTGCGAAGGTGACGTTGGAATAAAGATCCGAAACTGGTGAAGAAGCTGAGAGCGAGGGGGGGGGGGGGCCTCTGGACTGAGGAGTCATGCAAAAGCCCCAATGTTGCAGCAGGTCTGTTTTGTGCAAGAAACCTTAGGAGGGGTGCATGGCTGCGATACCGTGGAGGGAGCCAGAGGGAGAGGAGCAGAGGGTTCGAGAACAGCCAGGTGTTGTGAGGTTCTGTCCGGATGGCCTCTGGGAGGATTCTGACTTCTCTGAGTGACATGGGGAATGCTTGGAATGTTTTGAGCAGAGGAATGACGTCATACATGTCAGCCGTTAACCAGGAGCCCAGTTGGGAGGTTGTCGGCAGTACTTGTGGTGAGGGGGATGGTACCTTGACGCGGGGTGATTGCAGTGGGGGCATCTGGAAGGTGGATTGTGTCCTGTAGGTGAAAACAGGAGCCCCGAAGACTTTGGACCAGGGAAGTGGCATGGCAGCCATGTGGAGGCAGGATGGGCGACACAGGGAGCTGGGTCAGTCACCCAAGCTGCAGTCACTAAGAAAAAAGAGAGCCCTGACCGGTTTGGCTCAGTGGATAGAGCATCGGCCTGCAGACTGAAAGGTCCTGGGTTCGATCCCGGTCAGGGGCATGTACCTTGGCTGCGGGCACTTCCCCAGTAAGGGGTGTGCAGGAAGCAGCTGATCGATGTTTCTCTCTCATCGATGTTTCTGACTTTCTATCCCTCTCCCTTCCTCTCTGTAAAAAATCAATAAAATATGTATATATTTTTAAAAGAATAAAGATAGAGACCCCACCAAGGATGTATGTAGTCTTGTGCCTGGGGGCAGTCGTCAACACTGGTCAACTTTTAAAAAAATTGTATCTGCACTATTGGAAGTATTACAGTTACCTACCTTTTCCTCCCATGGACCTCTTCTAGCTTGCTCCCACCCCCACTCCAGGCCTTCACCACACTAAGAGTCTCTGCTTTTTACATCCATACCAGACCCCTGATGAGCGAGGTTTGTGCAAGAGGAGGCCTTCCTTCCCCTGCTGTTGGCACCAGCTCCCTTTGGCCCGTGGGACGCAGGCTTCTTCCTTCCTCTGGCCGCCGACAGGCACCCAGGACCCGAACTGGCTCCCCGCCCCCCCCCCCCCCCCCCCCCCGGCCCCAGCTTCATCAGAAAGGACCCCGGCTTCTTCAGAAAGGACATCTGGAATATGTCTGGTCTAATTAGCATATTACCCTCTTATTAGCATGGATAATTGATTTCAAAGAGGAAAGGGGAGAGAGAGAGAAACATCAGTGAGGAGAGAGATTCGCTGGCCGGCGGCCTCCTGCACACCCCGCACTGGGGATCGAGCCCACAGCCCAGGCACGTGCCCTGACTGGGGGTCGAACCGCCACCTCCCGGTTCCTAGGCCGATATCCGACCACTGAGCCGCACCGGCCCGGCAGCCCTGGCCAACTTTCTGACGAGGGCTAGGAGCTGAAACGGCTTCTACATTAGGAAACTTCTTTGCAAACCTCGTCAAGGCAACAAGGCCCACGATGCGATCAGGCTTGCTCTAGAGGCCGCCTGCCCAGCCGGTGATGGCCACACACCCTCACCGCGAGGTGGGCCTGGTCGCCAGCGCCGGGGAGCTCCGTCGCGTGGGGGGAGTGTGGTGGCTGTGGTCTCGTTTCTCAGACGAGGAAACTGGGGCACGAGGAGGTTAAGCACTAGGCTGTGTCGCCTCTTCAAGACCTTCCCCTTGACACGAGCTTCTGAAAGCCTTCCTGGGGAGACTCAGGATGGCCGGGTCCTCTCCACCTTGACATCGAGAAAGAGACACGGTTCCCCGGTGAGCCGTGGCGATGGCGGCTTTGCCGCTGGGCAGTCCCCATTCCGTCGCGCTCTGCTTGCACAGCGGGCCCTCACCTGGCCGTGTCGTCTCCCGGACCCATGGCGTCCTTCGTGCCCCGCTCACAGAGGGGCGGCCGGGCTGAGGGGTCTCCCGGGCGTGAACCTGCGTCTCCTTGGCTCCAGAGCCCGTGCTGTCTCCCGTCTCGTTCAGGGAGCACCCGGAAGGGGTCACGCGCGCTCATCTGGTCTGGGCTGCGGTGCCGGGCGCGCGCGGTAAGTGCAGTACGGAATCGGGCCGAATGTCACCGCGATGGAGCTGTTTCAGAGGTCACACAGGAATGCCCGTGGACTCGTGGCTTTGTCCACTGGCTTGTCCCCGGCCAGTGGCTGCATTCCTAATAACACCCAGCCCGGCGACCAGCCAGACGAGCCTCCCTCTCCCTCCCTGCCCCCCCCCCCCCCCCCCGTGTTTTCCTATCCTCATTCTGCATTTGGTGAAGAGTAGGGAGAAGGAAATGAGCCAGAAAATAGAAAATTAATACTTGGTAGAGTCGTCGTATTTTAAAATTAATTTATAGGCGATGTCAGATCATCGGAGTTAAATCATTGTATCAGCAGGCTGGTGTCGGATTTAGAAATTGACATCCATCAATGTAAACGAGTCCCGGGAGCCCCCAGGGAACGGTCTCCGGGGACGAGGGCTGATACAGGGGTGGGCACAAGTGTAAATACTTGATTAGCTGTGTCTGTCCTTTTCTTCCCCCACAAAACCTAAGCCGTTTCTACATCCCGGCGAGCGGTAACGATGGCCTGTTACATAGTAACGGGGGGGGGGGGGGGGGGGAGCCCGCTTCAGATACTTGTCTTCCACCCCGGCCGTCCTAGGAAACCTGGGTGACAGGCACTGGTTTCGGGTGCACTCCTCCTGGCTCCTGGCCCCTTCTGTGCGGACACAGACAGCCCCCCTCCGCCTCCCCCCCCCCCCCAAGCTGTCCAGGTGTCACAGCTCTGCCACGCGCCTGCAGGCAGGAGGGCCCACGGGCGCGCCGCCTGGAAGGCCCGGCCGGACCCAAGAGCCGCCTCTCTCCCCCACCCCGTCCCCGCAGCTTTTTGCCAAGGGCGCGTGGTGAGAGTCCCCGCCGGGAGCCTGGTGCGGGTGGCGGGCACCGAGCTGGTCATCCCCTGCAACGTCAGCGACTACGACGGCCCCAGCGAGCAGAACTTCGACTGGAGCTTCTCGCCGTCGTCCGGGGGCGGCTTCGTGGAGCTCGCCAGCACCTGGGAGCCGGGCTTCGGGGCCCAGCCGCACCGGGAGCGCCTGCAGCGGGGCGAGCTCCTCCTGAGGCGCACTGCCAACGACGCCGTGGAGCTCCACGTCAGGAATGTGCAGCCCTCGGACCAGGGCCACTACAAGTGCTCCACCCCCAGTACGGACGCCACCGTCCAGGGCAACTATGAGGATACAGTGCAGGTGAAAGGTACATCCTCGGGGGGGGGGGGGGGGGGGCCTCGCCCTGCTTTCCCCGGCCCCTTGGCTGTGGGCGACTTTGTCAAGAAGCCAAACACCTCTGGGGCCCTGCTTCCTCCTCTGAGGAGTGACAGCCTGCAATCTGATTGCAGGCAGGGGGGGGGCCAGGTGGCCCCCAAGGGTCCTTTCCCTTCGCTGTGACTCTGGGCCAACCCCTGGCTGATGTGTTGGAGGCAGAGGGGCCGGGTGGTAGGGAGCGCAGCTCTGAGCCGGGTTGCCTGCCCCCCCCCACGGGTCACTTACTGGCCCTGCCGCTTGTCAGCTATGTGGCATGGGTGCGCTGACCAGCTTCCTCCCCTGTCGCATAGCCTTTCTCAAAGGTGGCGAGGACAGGGAGAGGGCACGGGGACAGCCGCAGAGCGGGGCCACAGTAAGCATTCAGGGAAGGCTGGTGACGAGAAAATGACGGCCCTGGTGATACTGTTGGGCCCGATGGGAATAACAGAAACTTCAAAGCTCATGCCCTCCTGTGTGCCCCGGAAGGAAGCACCTGTTCGTTCTTGAGCTTCCATGGGTTATGTGTCGGGAAAGAGCGATGTGGTCACTGCTTGCTTATGAGGGGCCCGGCGAGCTGATGGGCCTGGCTGTGCAGGTCATCACACCTTGCATATTGGCAATGTTTTTGTTGTTGGTTTTTTTTGTGTGTTTTTTTTTACATGATGCTTATTCTTTTTATTTTATTTTAAATATGTTTTTATTGATTTCAGAGAGAGGAAGGGAGAGGGAAAGAGACACAGAAACATCAATGGTGAGAGAGAATCATTCATCAGCTGCCTCCCGCAGGCCTCCTGCTGGGGTTCGGGCCTGCACCCCAGGAATTGAACCGCATCCTCCTGGTTCATGGGTGAGGGCCCCATCCCTGAACCTCACTGGCTGGGCTCAGCAACGTTTGTGTTTTGTTTGTCCCCGTTTTCCAGATCTCGTTAGATTTACTCACACATTCAGTTCTCTGAGTTCAACGAAGAAGGCAGACAGGATATTTCCTGAATTTACACATGAGGAAATGGCAGAGCAGAGGTTAATTGCTTTCTTAAAACCCCACAGCTAATTAGTAAATGAGCAAGAACAAACGATTTTAATTTGGGGCTAGCCAAAAAGAAACATTATTGTTGTTGTTTTTATTAATTATGCATTTATTTGTACCCTGCCTTGTTCCAGAAAGAATTGATGTCAGGGTAGGGGTGTATTTAACAATGGAGAAAGTGGAGGAGGGCGCTACATGTTGACATAACAAGAGGGTTTGATTCCCGCAGTAACCATCTGTAGACCCCTGCCACGTCTCAGAAACTGTCCCCCCATCTGACTCTGAGGGGATAAAACAGCCCCGTCCATGATGAAGGTATTAAAACATCAAATCTACCTCTTCCTTTTTCCTGTAGAAAATCCTAAATGTTTTTTAGAAAAAATGTCCCAAAAGGCGTTCTTGCATTGCAGCTGACGAACACATTGCTCATGCAGTCAGCACACACGTGCTGCACCTCCCTTAGGTCAGATGCCCCCTTGCTTCCCCTCTTTATTGACAGCAGAGGCGGCCCTCGGCAGAGGCTGGGCGGCTGCCCGGGGAGAGCCCCTGGCACGTCCAGAATCGGCCTGGCCGTCAGCCTCTTGGGTCTTGAAACGTGTTCATCTGTGTCAGGGAAAACCGGCCTTGGGGACCGAGTCACGTCGGCCAGAATCACAGACGGAATCACGTATATACTAGAACAGCGGTCGGCAAACCCGTTAGTCAACAGAGCCAAATATCAACAGTACGGCTATTGAAATTTCTTTTGAGAGCCAGATTTTTTAAACTTAAACTATCTAGGTAGGTACATTGTTATTAACGTCATTAGGGTACTCCTCAGCTGGCCCTCGCTGAGAACTCAAGGGGCCAAAGAGCCGCATGTGGCTTGCGAGCCGCAGTTTGCCGACCACTGTACTAGAAGTCATTACACTCATTTTGTAGTAGGGAATGGGTCTTTCTAAATATGTTTTATCCCGTTTTTCTGAGGAGCCCGTCTCAAAGACACCGCGCTAGTTTCTGAGTGGGAAAAGGTGGGGAAAGCCAGAGACGACGAGTTGTGGGGGGCGAGCATCCTCTCTCCAGCTCCGAGACCGGCCGCGGGGATTGTCCCTGCCCCGGGAAGAGGCCCCTCGCTGGGTCCCTGCCTCTCACTTCCCTTCCAGACGGCACTGACCGCCCTTCCTTGAGGGAGAGCCCGGCCCCTTTCCCGATGGGAGGCCCCGAAGGGCGCACGCAGAGAGCTGAGGTGTCTGCGGGCCCCGGCGGGCTCCCCTCCCGCGGAACTCTGCTCACTCCGCTCGTTCACAGGCAGGGCCCGGGCCCGGGCCGCCCCTGCCCAGCCTCCCTCTGGGGATCATGCTGCCTGGAGTCTCCGGAGATCTGCGCCCCCCACTCTAGCCCTGGGTCCTGACAAAGGGGTGTGTGACAGCTGACCGCTGTGGCCAGTGGCTGCACCGTGATTGAGGACCGGTGCTGTCCAGGGCGCTTTCCCTCCGGCTTCCTGAGATAGGCCCACCTGGCATCCCTCTTCAGAGAGGAGGAAACTAAGGCACAGAGCGGGTGAAGGGTAGTTTAAGGGAAGCAGAAGCAGGTCCCCAAGGCCCGACTCCCAAAAGGGAGTTTTCACGCCCACCCGCACCCCCAGTTCTACCAGGGGGTCTTATTGGGCCCTCTGTCATTTTCAGTGTCAAGTGAGAAAGTCAATCAAGATGACAGGTGGTTCAAGGTCAGAGAGGTGGCTGGTGCCTGCTGGGGCGGGGGCTCGGGGACTCTGCTGACCTGACCGTCTGTCCCTCCCGCCTCCAGTCCTGGCCGACGCCCTGCACGTGGCCGCCAGCCCGCCGTCCTCGCCGGGCCCGGGCCGGAGCCTGAGCCCGCACCTGGGCGAGCCCTTCGAGCTGCGCTGCGAGGCCGCCACGGCGTCCCCGCTGCACACGCACCTGGCGCTGCTGTGGGAGCTGCGGCACGGCGCCGCCCGGCAGCCCGTCCTGGCGCTCACCCGCGAGGGCCGGCTGCGCCCGGGCCCCGGCTACGAGCAGCGCCACCGCGGCGGGGACGTGCGCCTGGACACCGTGGGCGGCGACGGCTACCGCCTCTCCGTGAGCCGGGCCCTGGCCGCCGACCAGGGCACCTACCGGTGCGTCGTCAGCGAGTGGATCGAGGAGCAGGGCGCCTGGCAAGAAATCCAAGAGAAAGCCGTGGACGTGGCCACCGTGGTGATCCAGCCGACGGGTGAGCAGCCTCTGGGGGACGGACAGCTTAGCCTCGCTCTCTCTTTCCGGCCAGTGGTGAAGTGAGAACCAGATAGCACTGCGCTGGCTTGTAGCTCAGTCTCGTCGGGAGAGGGTTGTGGGGCGACTTCTACGACGGGTTGCAAACGACCGAGGAGGCGGTTACGTTGGTGATAAGCAGGCAAGGATTTACTGAAAACTGGCCAGGACGGTCGGAGACCTGACACTCAACGACCGCCCCGCCCCGGGTGCAGGCAGGCCTTTTAAAGGGGTCTGAACCATAAACGTCACTGCCCTGTGTTTGGCGAACAGCCCCCAAGGCCGCATCTGGGAAGGGGTGCCAATAGACTATGAATGACCTTATTGCTCATTCTTTATCTTCTAACTGTGTATTCTGCTAGACGTGGGAAAACGGTCCTATCTTGTAAAAACCGGTGGTGTGGCTGCGTAATAGGCGCCGACCGGTTTACTCCTCTGGTTCTAGTCTTCGGAGGGTTTCTTCTGCAGCCCTCAAGGTCTCAGACTGGAAACTAATTGTTCTTTTACTGGAAGCAGGCAGGGGTGAGCCGAGGCCAAAGTTTCGAACAGCAGTTTTACTCTAAACAAATGTTTTTATGACCTTATTTCAAGAGGAGATGCTATATGTCAGGTAGGAAAATAGAAACTTTTGCTCATCCACCCACCATGGAGCCCAGGCCCAGACTGGAGTGCTGCTGCTCTTTCTCTCGTCGTCAGCGCCTGCACTGTCCGTGCGGCTTCTCCCTGCACGGCTGTGATACACAGCTCAAAGCCCTGGGACGGGGGGCTGTGCCACCTGGGCGACAGTGTGCCCGCTGTGGGACCAGTCAGGGCACAGGCCCGGGTTGCGGGCTCCATCCCCAGTGGAGGCTGTGCAGGAGGCAGCCAACCAATGATTCGCTCTCATCATCGCTGTTTCTGTCTTTCTCTCCCTCTTCCTTCCTCTCTGAGATCAATAAAAATATATTAAAAAATAAAAATAAAAGGAAGGACATCCTTACATTTCGCTTGGCTCCTATAAAAGGGCCTACCTCGAGAGAGGGAAGACTTTGGAAGACAGAGGTGAGAAATGAGACCGAAATTCCTTTTTCTAATTACTATGGCCGCCTCGTTTTCTGTCTTCCATCAAGGCAGGTTTTGGACTTGGCCTGAAACCTCTGTTTGAAATGTGGTCAGGCTTTGGAAATATTCACAGGAAAGCACTTCGCTCCAGAGGGCATGGGCTGGGGGGCCGGTCCTGTTGGAACTGGCAGCGGCCTTGGTCATCGAGCCGCCCCCCCGAGAGCAGTGAAAGTTGAGAGACTCGCTAGAGGACCAGGACTGTGTCTGTGCTTCCTGTCCCCCCCTCCCCCACCGCCCCCCAATCCCCTGGGAGCTGTTGGCTATGTATCATCTAAGCAGCTGTTCCCACAGCATTACCACGAGTTGAATGTTTTTCTACTCTGATTACAGATGTTCAGCTTCTTTTCAAAAGCCCCCTAAATGCAGTAAAACGTTTCCATGTAGAAAGCTGTGACGGGGGGATGCTGAAACCAGAGCTGCCTCCAGACTGTGACTCCAAGCCCGCCAGCGCCTCTCCTCAATACAGGCCGCTTTTCATCGTCCACGCCGATGAGAGAGAGAGAGAGAGAGAGAGGGCGGCCGCGTGGGTAACCTCAAAAATCATTGTTTCAGTTTGAAAATACACGCTTTCCGCCTAACTTCAAGGAGCTACGTCTCATGGAGTAAGCGGCGCGCTGCGGGCATTGCATTTTGAAGGCGTGACTCATAAGACGGACCGTCTGGTTTCACTCTCCCGGTCCTTCTGTTTAGGATTCGCCCCCTCCTTCACCCAAAAGATGGTTTCACCCTGGATCCTACCCTCCAGCCCCCAACCCCCCATGCCCAGTCCCCAACTGATAACATGTACCAATCCGAACAGAACTGTCCGTCTCTGTATCAGTGAAAAGCAGAATTCCCGGGGGCGGGCAGCCTGGATTTGAATTTCAGCGCCGCCACCTATTAGCTGTGTGACCGTGGGCGAGTTCCTTACCTTCTCCGAGCGTCAGTTTCCTTAGCAGTAAAGGGGAGGTGATAATAGTGACCGCCTCACTGGGTTGCTGGCTTTGAAGATTTATACTGATGAAGCACTCAGAAAGTGTCAGACGTATATAGTAAGTGTATATACATCTTTACGAACGAGAAGGAAACGTGATGGTGCTTTATGAGTTTATGTAAGAAAACTTTCTCCAGCGTCTACAGCTGCACAAAGCCCTCTCTAACTTTAATGCCATAAACAAGAACCTACAAGGAAACGATAGAAAGAGGGCACGGGGGCAGGTGAAAGGGACGGGACGACCATTATCCAGGTTATCAAGGTGTCCTTGTTTTTCATTTTCGAGTTCTGCGAGCCACCGTGGGCGGGAACGTGTCTGTGGCTGAAGGCAAGGAGCTGGACCTGAGCTGCAACATCACGACCGACCGCGCGGACGACGTGCGCCCCGAGGTCACGTGGTACTTCAGCCGGACGCCCGACCGCGCCGGGCCGGGCCCCCGCACGCTGGCCCGGCTGGACCGCGACTCCCTGGCGCACAGCTCTCCTCACGTCGCGCTGAGCCACACGGACGCCCGCTCCTACCGCTTACTGGTTCGCGACGTGAACAGAGAGAACTCTGGCTACTACTCCTGCCACGTGGCGCTCTGGGTACCGGCGCACAACAGAAGCTGGCACAAGGTGGCAGAAGCCACGTCTGCCCCGGCGGGGGTGGATGTGACCTGGCTCGGTGAGTGGGGTGCAGGGCGGCTCCTACCCTCCCCGGGGTCGTCCCTCCTCGGGGGTGTCAGGCGTCGGAGCGCTGTGCGGTGCGTGCTCGCTTGGCGTTCTCGGTAGCAGGACGAGCGGCTTGGATAGGTCCCAAGCTGGGGGTGAAAGCAAAACTGGCTGAAATAGAATCTGGCAGGCAGGGGCGATGTTCAGATAATGTGGCCTCAGTCGAGAGGATAGAGTTTCCTTTTGTCGAGATTCGCAGGGCCCGGCCCTTGCTGAATGGCCCTTTGAAACGGGCCGTTGTGCAGGGGGACCGCCGGCGCGCTTCCTGTCCTTCCCCGGCTCCTAGGTGCTCCCCGGCAGAGCCCCGTGCCGGGAGAGGACTCTGCAGCGAGTGGGACACGTGCTTTTTCACTGAATGCCCGGAAATGGCCAGATGCTCCCTTGGCAGTTGGACCCGTTTCACAGAAGGGCCGTCCTGCTTGCCCCGCGCCCCCGGTGGGCTCCGCTCTCACCAGGCACGATGCGCCGTCACCCGCTGATCCCCTCGCCACCCGCTTGTCATGTATGTGAAGACCTTTGTCGTGTCCTTTCTTTTTCACCGCCTTGCCTTCCCACCTAACTGCCGCCTTGCAAGGCCCACTCTTCCTGGTTTCTGTTACGGTCCTGCAGTTAATTACAGGTCAGCCGGGCAGGATGGGGTCGAGTGCGTGTGCCTCGCCCTCCACCTCCATCATCACGGCTGGGAGCAGGCCTGCCAGCCGGACCCTCCCTGTCCCGCGCTCCAGCTCTGCCCAGTTGGAGGCCTTGGGCAGGGCTCTGGTCATTAGCGAAATCTCTCCAAAGGCCAGGAAGTCGCTTCCTCCTTTGTCTGATGCTAAACACCCGCCTGCCGTGTGCGTGTGCGTGTGCGTGTGCCTGTGTGTGCGTGTGTGTGTGTGTGTGTGCGTGCGTGCGTGTGTGTGTGTGTGTGTGTGTGTGTGTGTGCGTGTGTGTGTCTGTCCCCTAGCTCATACTTGGCTCTTCCTTTGCCTTGAAATCTTTTTACGGGTTCGTGGGTCTATGTCTTCCTAATAAGCCTTTATTTGGCAAAGATGGGGAGTGGCAGTGGGGGCTGAGGGGCAGGGAAGAGACGAGGAATGAGAGTAAGCAGAAGGTACATCCAGTTCAGAGCGGGACTAGGCAGAGCGCTCGTCATCCCTGGTAGCAAAGCGATTCTTTGATACCTGAAAGCGAAAGGAGCGGGGTTTATCTGGCAAGCTTTCATCCCTGCCTCCTGAACCCCATGCGAGAGACTCGCTCTGAAGTTCGGAACTGGAACAATGTTGGCCCGGCTGGAACTCTCCTTAGCAACCTTCAAAATAAAACAGATGCTGTCAGCCCCACAGAAGGTTTTCATCTCTGGAGCCGATTCTCGGAGCATCGTGTGGTGCTGTCAGATCCCGGCGCCCCTCTCCCCCTCTCCCCCTCTCCCCCTCTCCCCCTCTCCCCCTCCGACTCAGAGTCACAGCCCCAGCGGGCTTTTTTTTTTTTTTTTTTTAGAAAGTGCTGCCTGCTCTCCAACTTGGGGGCCCCTTTGAAGTCCTCCCGCATTGATCCAGGCATACCTTGGGGGTGCAGGCACTGGCGGAGGACTGGAGGGGGGCTCTGGGAGGGAGCAGGCTCTCTTGAGTTGGAGGGATTTGCTGGGGTCTGTTCTCCAAAGTGAGAAGAAATAAAGAGGCCGACTTGTGGGAAACGGTTCCGTGATCATCCCTCGGATCCAGTTGCTCTTTTTTCTGCAAAGTGCCAGCACCGTTGTCACCTGCGTGCCTTTCCCTGCCTGGCCCCCAGGTGCCCGGACCCCACACCATGCGCGGTGCCATGCACATAACGGGCGCTCTGTAGGCGCTGGCTGCCTGGCTGGCTAAACCCGCCGGGCACAGGGGCAGTGTTGAAGTATGTGCCTAGGAAACAAGAATTGCCAAGAAAGCATTCATGCTCTAGTCAGAGTTTTCAGAGGCTTTTGCACCCGGGTAGGCCGCCTGGGAGTGGATGATGAGTGGCAGAAGCCGATGGCATCCTGCTCCTTTCTCCCTCCTGAGTCTCGCCCATCCCCGCGCCCGAGCCTCACACCATCACAGCTGCCTGGACACTTGTCAGGAGGCACGTCGGGCTCGACTACAGCAGCCGATCTTTCTCCAGAACCGCCCAGTTGAATAGCTGCCCAGAAACCCACGGGCCCGCCTGACATGTGATTCTCTCTACAAAACATGCATGTGTATGTATGCGGCTACCATGCCAGCTGCAGCTTGGGGCCTGTCAAGGCAACTGAGAGGTCCCCCCAAAAGACAGGAAGACGTGACCTGCCAAGTCCTGTTGGCGCGTAGGTCGTTTTACGGTGTGACTATGGCATGTTGTCACAAAAGAGTTCTTGAGAAAGTGGTTCCCTCTGCAGGGGTTGCACAAAACTGTCCGTGTTGCTACTTGACGTATTAAAAGTAATCATCATCGTTTATTGACCACTTACTGCCGGCCACGCACCGGGCTGAGGCTTTACAGGCACCACATCGTTAATCCCCGCGACACCCTTGTGAGGTGCTGCCCTCCCCGCCTCTGAAAACCATGGGTTTTTATTTTGCTTATGGTTTTGAGGGTCAGGAGTTAGGAAGGACTCGAGGGATTTGTCTCTGAGGCACACGGCAGCAGCTGGGACAGCTGGGACGGGGATTCCCTTCCAGATGGCTTTCTCGTGCACATGTCCCACACTCCCAGGCCTCGCTCTGTCCCCACATGGCATCTCATCCTCACGTGGCCTGAGCTCCCAGCACGGTCTTCTCTGGGGAGTCACACTCCTTACGTGGTGGCGGGCTCCCAAGAGGCGGAAAGTGGGAGTGCCCAGCCCGTTACAAAGCTATCCCCGGGCGCAGCCGGCATGGCTCAGTGGCTGAGGGTAGACTGTGAACCAAGAGGTCATGGTTCGATCCCTGATCAGGGCACATGCCCGGTCGCGGGCTTGATTCCCAGTAGGGAGTGCGCAGGAGGCAGCCAGTCAGTGATTCTCTCTCATCATTGATGTTTCTCCTCCTTCCTCTCTGAAATCAATAAAAAAACATACATATATAATTTTTTTTAAGCTGCCCTCGGGACTGACATTGTCACTTACACCGTTTCCTGGTGTGATCAAAGCTATCACCGAATCTGCTAAAGTTCAAGGGGGTAGGGAAAGAGACCCCATCTCTTCATGGAGAGTAGCAAGGTTACATTGCAGAAGGGCATGCAGCTGGTGAATATTGCTGCCGTCATCTTTGGAAAACGGAGTCCATCACAGTAGTTCATGCCTGTTTCGTTGACTTCCAAAGAAATGCTTAGGATGGCTTAGAAGTATGGCCCTGGGTCAAGTCTGTCCCAAGTACTGTCATGTGAAGTGGAGTCTGTCTCACGTATGTTTTCTTATGTGGGAGCGTTTTTTGGTTTAGGGAACCAGCCTCCCACCTGAACGTCTAGAATCTAGAGCCGTGGTCGGCAAACTGCAGCTCGCGAGCCACATGCGGCTCTTTGACCCCTTGAGTATGGCTCTTCCACAAAATACCACGACCTGGGCGAGTCTGTTTTGAAGAAGTGGTGTTAGAAAAAGGTTAAGTTTAAAAAATGTGGCTCTCAAAAGAAATTTCAATTGTTGTCCTGCTGGTATTTGGCTCTGTTGACTGATGAGTTTGCCGACCAGTGGTCTAGAGGCTAGAGTCCTAAAAGCTGACTCTTCTTGTCCTTCTGCTTGGCATTGGTTGTCTGAGTAGATGAGAGGCTGAAGCTCCAAACTCGGGACTTTCTCACGTTCTCTGTGTTAACCAGACAGAGAGCGGGGCAGTGACGTAAATGGGTCTGGCGAGGCCAAGAGCATTTTAGCAGTTGGGAGGACCTTGGTGGTTTTTGTTTTGTTTTTTTTTTTAGAGGGTAAGAAAAGGCCTCTTTTACTTAGGGTTTGTGTCCTACTTTTGAAGGGGAAAAAAGATTCAAGTTGGCTTGCAAAATGAATCACACATTAAAGCAGGAGACAGAGAAATAAAATCAAAATCTGAGGAGGTTTAAAAAAATCAAAGGCTACATATTTCAAGGTAGTTGGGTGAGTGAGTTACTGCGTTTGAACACTGAACTGGCCTCTGAAGTTGTGAAGAGTTGAGGCACAAAGGAATGTGATTAGACAGCCCATCTCTGATGAAGGAGAACCAACTCGGAGACAAACTTTTCCTCGGCACTGAATTTGCCATGCGCGTTGTCAGTTGAGGGGCATTGGCTAACATAAAGGACAGCGCTCTCCACTGTTCTTTTACAAAAGGCCCCGAGTGATTGTTCAAGCGGATGTTTCTTCTCCCCACTCTCTGAGAGCGCTGAGGGCCCGCATCTGAAGTGTGTGAGGGCGTTTCTGTGTGAAGCTGAGGACAAGTGTTGCTTTGTGTCCGTGCAATCCGGTATACGGCTCCAACTATAAGAGGGTCTGGAGGAATCTCGGGTTAATCTGCATCATACGCCGTCTCTCTCTGCCATGAGATGTCGTAAATGAGCTTTTGGCACGAGTTGGGTGCTAATGAGTTGGTGGTTGAGCTCCCTGCATGAAGTACCAGCTTCTGTGGTGTTAATGGGAGAGCAGGGGAGGCAGAGTTGAGTTCTGCTGCTGGGGGAGCGAGGCGGGGGGGGGGGGGGGGGGGCAGGGGGGGGTTGGGGAGAGGAACCTGATTTGCATCCTTCTCTATAAGAGGGCCGTCCCCTCTTCCAGCAGTGTGCCAGCCAGGAAGGTAATTATTTTTCTTTAAAAGGAGCGGTTCATCTGCTAAGTATGTGGTAGAGACTTCGGTGTTCTGTGCCATCTGCAGGCGATAAGAGTTAGACTGGCAGACTCCTATAGGAAGCCGGGATTGGCTTCCTGACTAGGGTTGTCTCTGAAGGCAGAAGAGGATAAGTGTTGGAATCTGGCTCTAAGACCCCCTGGGTGTGCTGTCTTGGGTGTGTCGCTTAAGGTTCCTAAGCTTTGGTTTTCTTCTCTACATTTAAAAAGTGTTGAGCACAGTGCCTGGTACTTACGTGCTCAGTACATGTTCGTGGTGGTGGTGATGATTTATTGGGGTTGGGGTGTCAACGAGTAACATTCTCCGCCCCCCCCCCCCCCAAGGTCTTAACCAAGTAAGACATAGGAGCCTGTCTTAGGGCAAGGAGGAAGCAGGAATGTGTGTGTCCTGGAGGCACCCCTCCCAAGTAGAGGGGGTTGAGCTGACCACACCCAGTCCCTTTCCTGTCCCCGCCCCCAAATCTGGTAACTCAGTCTTCTCTGGGAGGGGTTGAGTGAAGGTAAAGGGAGCAAAACCACAGGAGTGTTACGTTGTGTGAGGGACACGGCTGGACCATTCAAACGATATTACCTTTATGGCTCTGACATGGCTAAATCTTCACACAACCTCAGAATAATGGTTCTACCACGGAGGGGTCAGGTGTCCCCTCAAAACAAAGCCCCTTCTTTATAGCCTTGGTGTAAGTGTTGGAGGATTTTGTTCTACACAAATGGGATAGTGAACTCTTTTAACCAGTAGTCAACTTGCTCAGCTGCCTCTGAGATACCTGCCCGATGCAAGATAATGAAACCCCGTTAAGAGAGATGAGGACCCTCCCGTGTCCTCTAACTAGGCAGGCAGCCTGTTCCTCTAATTCGCTGTGCCAAGTCCACGACGCTTGGGGTATTAGAGCATGGCCCTGTGGCCCACGGTCTGGATTAGTGCCTGGCCTCTCAACCATCACTCTCCCCTCCTGGCACGCAGCAGGCTCTGGGAAAGTGTTAGTTAATGACTGGGATGTGTAATGAGGTCGTGCAATTTGGTCCTAGCGGGAGGACTATGGAGTAAAGCCCGGCCTGGAATTCTGCTCGCACACTCTGTGCAAGGCTGGACTCCTCGAACTCAACTCCTCTGGGCTTTGGTATTTTTTGTTTTGTTTTCTTTCTCTTCCTCTTGAATTGATTGGGCGATACAGGCTTCAGGTGCACAGTTCTTCAGCCCATCATCTGTAACCTGCGTTTGGAGTGTGTTTTTTGTTTTCCATTTAGGAAATGTCCATGAAAATAGTGTCTGTCTCATACTGGTTGCTGTGAAGAGCAAACGAGAGTGTGGGGAGAGCGTGGTCTGTAGGAAGCCCTCTATAACATGTCATTGTCATTGTCATTGTCACATGGGAATAAGGATACCTTCCTTATCGAATTGTGAGCGTGCACGCAGGTGATCTGCGAAAACCTGCAGCTAGGTCCCTGCATACAACAGGCACAACATGTCTGCTTTTATAACTCGGCCAGTGATTCCGAGAGCTTCTCATTGTTTGGAAAGTTGTAACAAAAGAGTCTCATGTGGACCCATGTGCAAAGACCATCGTCTTTGATTTGAGGGGGGCTCCTAGTGATGGAGGTCGTGGCTGCAGGAGGCCGTGTGCAGATGAGCAGACGCCATCCTGGGCACCAGATGAGGGAGCAGCCCGTTGCTTGTTGGGATGTTGGTGATGCCGCCCCGAGGCCTCTGTGTTCAGAGAGAGAGCTAGCTCCCGTGCGGTGCTTTGGAATAGAATTGTCTGAGAAATGTACACAGGAGTAGAAAGAAAACCGCCAGCTTCAGTGATGATCAATATTTTGCCAATCTCATTTCATCTCCCTTCCCTTCCCCAGACACAGACACGCACACACACTTCTTTTTTTCCTTTAAGGAGAATTTAAAGCACACGCCAGACAGCGTGTCATTTTGCCACGAAATACTTCAGTAGGCATCTCTAACTGATACGGATTTTTAAACATAACCACCGTGGCATTCTTAGCAGATTTCTTGATGAAGATCGAGCAGAATGCAGCGGTAATCAGTGGTGGAATGTTTCTGCCCAAAATGAGCGTTTTTATGCAAAATATTAAATGCAGTTCGATTCAGCAAGTGCGGCAGTATCTCTTATGAACCAGGCACTGTGTGTGTAGCACATGTGTTTGAATGGGGAGGTGGTGCCTGGCCCTGTGAGGAAGGTCCATGAAACAGATAACCAGAGTTCAAGGTCATCTTCAGGTACCGCCCTGAGAGAGCAGGGAGCTGTCGGGTGCTAGGGTGTCTGAACATTGGTTGAATCAGAAGTAGGGGCGTGACAGGCTAGGTGAGCGCCAAGGAAGAATTCTCTGTCAGAAGGAGAGGCGAGGTACGTGCATGATGGGCCTGGGAAACAGGCACAGTGTCTGCCCACAGAGCAGTAGAGGACACTTTCCGTCCATGCCCCAAACAAGAGAAGGAAGAGGCCACCTCTGCCTACCGTTCTCACATAGCGGGGTCATAGCTCCTCTAGGAATGCAAGTCTCGCACAACCTGCAAGGCTGGTGTGTAGCTCAAATGACCTTGGAACATCCTTTAGATCCGAGGTCGCCAACCGGTGATCCGAGGACCCCCGCTGGTGCGTGAGGTCCGAAAGGTTGGCGTCCGCTGCTCTGAATCACTAGGACCGACCCTTTGTAAGTTCACGTTTGTTTGTCTTTGCGCTAGGCTCCTCTTGAGGGCCCTACAGTTTCCTTTCAGCAGAGAATGAGGAGACCACCCGATCGGTCAAGAGCTTCCTGGCGCCTCTCGAAGTTGGCACGGCCCAGGCCGGTCCGGACCGGGGCTAAGAGTGCATCTGGCTCTGTGCGCAGCCAGCTCCGGTCTGGCCTGTCCACCTGAACGGGAGCGAGTTATCCTAGTCTGCACTCCAGCCGTAGGCTGTGCCTGAAGCTGCCATGGGAAAGGGTCTGAAACCTGATGAGGGGTAGTTTGGGAATGCCTCAGCTCATGCACGTCCCGCAGTCCCTTGTCGCTGGGGGGCGAGGGGGGGGTGTCAGCCCTCGCTGCCCAGGAGGCAGGAACCCCCAGCCATGCAACTTGTCTGGAAGATGTGGAGGCAGCATGATGTCCCAGAAGCCACCTCATGGCAGGGCAACGGCACAGGGGCCAGCCTCACTTGCAACCAAGTGCTTGTGGAGATGGAATTCGGATTTTGAGTTCTTTCCGTCCATCGCCCGGCCCGGTGAATCGTTCTTGGAGAAGCCTTGATGTTACACATTTCATTAGAAGCGTAAATCAAAAAGGAACAGTTCCTTGACCTCAGCAGTTTATAATCTGAATGAGTCATACGTAAAAACAACGGGAAATAAAACGACACCGTCGGACCGGGGTGAATAAAGGTCGTGCCGGCCAACGAAACTTCTCTTTAGGTAGAGTGATCCCCCCCCACCCCACCCCCCCAAAGAAGTCCAAGTGCTACGAAAGAAAAATGTAGCCTTTTCTAAACGCCCCTGCCATGAAAGCAGCGAACATTCACTGGGTGCCGACTGCATACGAGGCTGTGTGTTTGGAGCTTGGGGATGAGACCGAAGCAAGGAGTATAACAGGGTGGGGTGACTGCTACCCAGCGTCGCGTGCCCATCTTATGGGAGCAGGGAGAGAGGGTCACATTCTGGGGACACCAAGAAGGGGGTGCAGGGGAGGTGGCGCTGAGGAATGAGTGGAGGGTTGCAGGGCAGTCGAGAGGAGAAGCCACTGAAAACAGGCCGCCACAGAGGTGTGAGACTTGGTGACCGGGAGACTCTAGGTAACGGGGTGATGTGCAGAGGGTGGGGACAGAGGGAAGGAGGTGGCAAGGGGGTTTTAACATCCCTTCCTTGGCAAGCGCGAAGGGAGGGCTCGGGGTCAACATGAAGTTGCAGAAAAGGATTAAATTAATGTCTTGAACCTCAGGAGGAGGGGTTTTTATAAAATAACGGCACCGTGACAATGGCCATGGGATGCTAGGAGAGGCGGCTTTCCCCCTGTTCCGTGACAATGGCCATGGGACGCTAGGAGAGGCGGCTTCCCCCCCGTTTCCTGTCAGATTGGTGCCCGGCGGGGAAGTGGGGCCTCAGCGGGCCAGGCTCTTCAAGGTTGACCTCTCCATGGGCGAGTTCCACTGGCCGTGGCTGTGAAGAATGTCGGTTGGGAGTTGAGGACGGCGTGTTTGTTGGCTGTGAAGCAGATTCGGTGGAGAAAGTCCAGGGACCGTTAAGTGAGGGTGAGACCACAGGGGGTGGTGACCCGAGGGCCTTGCGTTTCGGGGCACAGCCAAGGATGGCAGGAGCCGCACCTCGGTGGGGTTGGTTGGCCTCAAGTGCTAGAATGCCCTCGGGTAGGGGTGTCCGGTGCTGCCGTGGGGTCTGTGGGCACTGCTTGGCATTCCAGGGGAAATCTTGGCAGAGTGTGGACACCACGCTTCTTAGATCTTTCTCCAAAGAATCCAGGCTCCTGGGAAACTGACCGCAGACCCCACCCCTATGGGAAGACGAGGCTCTGGTGAGGACATTCGGCTTCCGGGTTTGGAAGTGTTCTTGGGGACAGAGTTGTACAAGTTTTGCAATAACAGCTCTTCCGGGACCCTTCCCGTCCAAGGCAAGGACTTTCTTTTCTGTCTTTGTCGTTGGCAGGATAAGCGTTTAACTGTCGGGACAAGAGGAGTGCGCGTCTCGTTCCTTTTAAAAAATATATATATATTTTATTGATTTTCCACAGAGAGGAAGGGAGAGGGATAGAAAGTCAGAAACATCAATGAGAGAGAAACATCGATCAGCTGCCTCCTGCACACCCCCTACTGGGGATGTGCCTGCAACCAAGGTACATGCCCTTGACCGGAATCGAACCTGGGACCCTTCAGTCCTCAGGCCGACGCTCTATCCACCGAGCCACACCGGTTTCAGCCTCGTCTCAGCCCTTTGCTAAGTCTTGGTGTGTTGCTGCCCGGTCGCTGAGCCCTGTCCCCCCCTCTCTCCGGCTCAGAGCCAGACTACCAGGTGTACCTGAACGCCTCCAAGGTCCCCGCGTTCGCCGACGACCTCACGGCGCTGGAGTGCCGGGTGGTGGACAGGAAGAGCATGGAGGGCAGCGTGCGCGTCACCGTGTCCTGGTTCTACAGGCTGAACCGGCGCAACGACGACGCGGCGGCCAGCGAGCTCCTGGCGGCCATGGACGGGGACTGGACGCTCACGTACGGAGAGAGGAGCAAGCTGCGGGCCCAGGACGGAGACTTCATCTTCTCCAGGGAGCGCTCGGACACGTTCGCCTTCCGGATCCAAAGGACTAGAGAGGAGGACAGGGGCAGCTACTACTGCGTGGTGTCCGCCTGGGCCCGGCAGCGCAGCGGCGGCTGGGCGAAGAGCAGGGATGTCGTCTCGAATCCTGTCCACGTATTCTGGGCCTCTGAAGGTAGGAGCCTTGTCCTCGTTCTCTGTTCTTATTCATTTTGGCTTAAGTCCGTGATCGGCAAACTCATTAGTCACCAGAGCCACATAGCAACAGTACAACGATTGAGGCTTCTTTGGAGAGCCAAATTTTTTAAGCTCAAACGTCTTCTAACGCCACTTCGTCAACATAGACCCGCCCAGGCCGTGGGATTTGGTGGAAGAGCCACATTCAAGGGGACAAAGAGCCGCCACATGTGGCTCGCGAGCCGCCGTTTGCCGACCACTGGCTTATGCCGTCCCACTGCATGTTTTCAGATGCGTAGTCACCCTGCAGGTTTCCGTTTATACGAGGAATCCAGGAAATGCATGCTCAGGTGACTCCTGCTTCTCTCTGCAGCACCCAGCCCCGGAGGGCGGTGAGGCTGGGGGGTAAGTCCGCCTGAGAGCGTCGGGCGTGGCCGGTGGCAGGGATCCCTCTCCAAGGCACTCACAGTGCGCATGGGGTCGGCCATGGACGCTGTTGCTCTACTGGGCGCAGACTTCACGTGGGCCTTTGGGGGTGTCTGTGCCCACGAGTTCCCACTGGGTGCAGGCACATTGAGGTGTCACAGCGTAGATAAGCTTTTCATTCTCGGCCCCTTGTCCTTCTCTCTGGTCACCACCGTCCTGTTGTTATTATTCACCACCCTGCTCACACCTGAACTAGATAGACAGTCTCACTTCTGATAACTGAAAGACCTCCATGCTCCCAATTTCAAACATCCTGTTCTCTATGCCCCTTTCTGAAGCACTCTGTCTAGACTCCCAACATCGACTCGTCAGCCCCTCCGGACGGACAGTCCGTTAATCCTGCCGCCCTGCACTGTCCTCACTTCTGTCTTACGAAGGGTGACCATTTGCCCAGGGTAGTCCAGTCTATAGCTGCTATCCTGAGTCCTTCTGTTGTTGCTGCTGTTAATCCTTACCCTGGGATGTGTTTATTGATTTTAGAGAGAGAGCGAGAAACATCGACCGGTTGCCTCCTGAACACACGCCGACCAGGAAACGAACCCGCAACGCTGGGTTGTGCGGAACGTGCTCCAAACAACAGAGCCTCTTACCCAGGCTCCTGTGCCATTTTTAATGGCACCCTGTTCATTATAGACCAGCCCGAGGGTGGGAGGTCGGATAAGTTAGGAGTCGCCTGCTGTTACTTCGCCCAGGTTCCCAGTCAGCCACGGTCACTCCCTGCACACACCCTCAGCTGTCCGTGGCACTGTTGTCTGGCTCAGCTACCGCCCCCCCCCCCCCCGCCCCCCGGTGCAAAGCCAGCCCTCTGCTGCCCCCCTGTCTGGTCTGCAGAGCTGAATGTGGTTGGAGAAAAACACTGAAAGATCTGACTGGGCTCCTTTCAGATTAGATCTGCCATCATTCCTATCAAGTGGGCTCTTAGCACTCCCTGGGCATCATCTACATTTCCTTAATCTGTTTATTTCCCCACTCTTTCCAGTGACGACTGCACATCCCTTTATCTGGAAAACTCCTCCCCCAGCCCCTCTCAGCTCCAGTCCTGCTCTCTAGGCCCTAAACAAACGGAAACGACCAGGGGAGATTTGTCACCCCCTCCCTAGCATGGAGCTCACAGTAGGCGACCTCTCACGACTCAGGAACTCAGGCACATGGCTTCCCTCCTGTGTCTTCAGTATTTCTCTCTTTTTGGACCTTTTCCATTGGCTTGTAACATGCTGATAGATCTCCTGTTTTGGTGTGCTTTTTTAACTTACATTAATCTTGACCTCCTGTCCCTTCTATCTTTTTGTTCCCCATGCTTCCTTGCCCACCTGTTACCCTCTTTTATTTCACAGTAGTCCTTCCCTTTAAAAAAAATATGTGTATACACACACACACACACACACACACACACACACACTAGAGGCCCGGTGCACAAAATTCGTGTGGGGTGGGGGGTGTCCCTCAGCCCAGCCTGCACCTTCTCCAATCTGGAACCCCTTGAGGGATGTCCGATTGCCCATTTAGGACATCTCTCTCACAATCCAGGATTGCTGACTCCCAACTGCCCTCCCCTGCTGGCCTGGTCTGCCCTAACTGCCCTCGTCTGCTGGCCTGGTTATCCCTAACTGCCCTCCCTGCTGGCCTGATCAACCACAACTGCCCTCCACTGCAGGCCTGGCTCCTCTCTCAACTGTCTTCTCCTGCAGGCCTGGTCCCTCCCAACTGCCCTCCTCTGCCAGCTTGGTCACCCCCAACTGCCCTCCTCTGTTGGCCTGGTCACCCCTAACTTCCCACTACTGCCCTCCCCTGCAGGCCATCTTGTGGTGGCCATCTTGTGTCCACATGGGGACAGGATATTTGACCACATGGGGGCAGCCGTCTTGTGTCTTGGTGTGATAGTCAATTTGCATGTTACTCTTTTATTAGATAGGATATTGATTTCACAGAGGAAGGGAGAGGGATAGAAATATCAATGATGAGAGAGAATCATTAATCGGCTGCCTCCTATACGCCTCCCAGTGGGGATCGAACCCACAACCCAGGCATGTGCCCTTGACTGGAATTGAACCTGGGACCCTCCAGTCCGCAGGCCGATGCTCTGTCCACTGAGCCAGACCAGCTAGTGCACAGTAGTCCTTCCTTGCCAATGGTTTTTCTTTACATTCCTCATGGTCAACGGTGGTTCAAAAATATTAAAAAGAAACTTCCAGAAATTAGCAATTAATAAATTTTAAGTCGCACATCATGCTGAGTAGCGTATCAATCCCACGCCATCGGTCTCTGTCCCTCCTGGAATGGGAGCCACTCCTTTGTCCAGTATCTGCTCTTACACACTCCGCGCCCGGTAATCTCTTAGTAGCCCCCTTGGTGATCAGATCGACAGTTGTAGGGTTGCAGTAAAGTGTAAGGAAACGAAGAGGATGCCCATTATTTTACCTAATAATGGTCCCAACGTGCTAGAGTGGTGATGCTGGCAATTTAGATGTGCCAAAGAAAAGCCATATAGTTATTTGTTTCAATGAAAAGGTGAATTAATAAGGGAAGAACAAAAGTCATATGCTGAGATTGCTAAGGTCTATGGTAAGAACCAATCTATCAATAAAATTGCCTAATTTATAGATTCTCATCATTGAAGTTTCTCTCCCTCCCTCCCTCCCTTTCTCCCTCTCCCCCCTCCCTCCCTTCCTCTCTGAATCAATACAAATATATTATAAAACAACAACAACAAAAAGGAACTGGTGATTCTGGAGAGACACCGTAACATACGTGTTCTGCTCACAGGTTTGGTGGAACAGCTATTCCCCCAAAACCCCAGCATTAATATCTCATTTTATAATGACGGATTATAGAATTAATGGTTTCATTAAAGGATAAAACTGCTGTGTTTAATTCATTCATTCACTCAGCAAATATTTTCAGTACCAAAGTGCCCATCACTGAGCTGTTCTAACATCGGCAATTTCTGATGTGTATATGCTTAGGGATTTTTAAAAAATTATTATTTTTTGGACAGAGATATGGGGAGTAGCACACTTAAAACCTAAGGTCGGTGTAGGCATGGACGCCTGCTTGCGGTGTCCAAGCAGTGTCTCTGGAAATGACTAGATCTGCAGGTGGGTGTGTCCGTCACCTCAGTAAAGGTCTGCTCCGTGACCTTACCGTCTCAGGATCGAACGGAGAGCACACGTTTCTCCTTCCCTGCCCCTCCCAGCTGCGGCCGCGGTTCTCCCTGCACCCAGCGGGATCGCAGGGGCGGCGAGGCACGTGGTGTCTCCTAGAGCCTGTCTCGCCCCGTTCCCCGAGAGTGAGCTCTCCCTCACGTCCTTAGGGGGTGGGGGGCGGGTACCAACGGCTCCCCAAACTCTTACTCTTCTTAAGGGCTTGACGAGCCTCAAAACTAAATTCCCACCCATCGATTCCGCTTCCCTCGTGCCCGGTAAGCCCCTTCAGGCTGCTCCCCTGCCCCCCAGCATCACGTGACTTTCTGGGTTTCCACGTTGTGTGAAGTGCTGCTGCGTGGCAGTTTGCAGATAAATTCCTCTTTCCTCGACCCCGCTCTTTCAGGTACGTATCCCTTTGAACCGACCCCATCGGACACCCCCCGCCCCGTTTCTGCCCCCTCGTTCCAGATTCCGTGCTCGTGGTGAAGGCCAGGCAGCCCAAGCCTTTCTTTGCCGCCGGAAACACGTTTGAGATGACCTGCAAAGTGTCCTCCCAGAACATCAAATCTCCGCGCTACTCGGTCCTCATCACCGCGGAGAAGCCTGCGGGCGACCTGTCGGCCCCAACGAAACCAAGTACATCATCTCCCTGGACCAGGACGCCGTGGTGAGGCTGGAGAACTGGACCGACGCCTCCCGGGCGGACGGCGTCGTGCTGGAGAAGGTGCAGGAGGACGAGTTCCGCTATCGCATGTACCAGACGCAGGTGTCGGACGCAGGGCTGTACCGCTGCGTGGTGACGGCCTGGTCTCCCGTCAGGGGCAGCCTGTGGCGAGAAGCAGCCACCGGTCTCTCCAATCCCATTGAGATAGACTTCCAGACCTCAGGTGAGCCGGGAGACCTGTGGGGTCAGAGGTTGGACTGGAAGAGACCCATGGGCTTTTTTTTTTTTTTTTAATATACTTTATTGATTTTTTACAGAGAGGAAGGGAGAGAGAGAGAGTTAGAAACACCGATGAGAGAGAAACATCGATCAGCTGCCTCCTGCACACCCCCTACTGGGGATGTGCCTGCAACCAAGGAACACGCCATTAACCAGAATCAAACGGGAACCTTTCAGTCCGAAAGCCAGCGCTCTATCCACTGAGCCAAATCGGTTTCGGCGGGCTTTGTTTTCTTTTAAGAGCTTGTTGAGAAACGGTTCTCGTGCCATCCAGTTTGCCCATTTGGAGTGTATACTTGGAACCTCACGTTCTGCACACGAAGGGATGCAACCTAGGATGTGAGGCCAGCAATAACTTCACCTCAGAACTTGATGGGGATGCAAATGCTGGGCCCACCAGACCCCCTGAACCACACTCCCCCGAGGGGGGCACACACAGCCTGAGCTTTCCCGCCCTCCTGGTGGCGGTGGTGCGAGCCAGGGTTCCAGAACCACCGCTCTGGGGCAGGGTTTTCAGCCTCCGTGCTCTGCATGGTTTGGCCTGGATACTTCTTTGTTATTTATGAGTTCTAGTTTTTTTGGTTGATTTCTTGGGATTTTAAAAATAGGACATCATGCTGTCTGCGGATAAAGACAGTTTTACTTCCTCCTTTCCAAACTGGATACCTTGTGTTTTTCTTTTCTTGCCTGATTGCCCTGACTAGACCCTCTGATACAGAGTTGAATAGTGGTGGCTCTAATGGACTTTTTTTTTTTTAATTGTTGATTTCAGAGAGGAAGGGAGGGGAGAGAGAGATAGAAACATCCGTGATGACAGAGAATCATTGATTGGCTGCCTCCTGCACACCCTCTACCGGGGATCAAGCCCACAACCCGGACATGTGCCCTTGGCTGGAATCGAACCTGGGACCCTTCAGTCCGCAGGTCAACGCTCTATCCACTGAGCCAAACCAGCTAGGGCTCTAATGGACATGCTGTTTCTGGTCTTAGCGGGTGGGAAAGTTCAGGCTTCCACCGTTAAGTGTCATGGGAACTGGAGGTTTTTCATAGACGCCCTTAACAGAGGTGAGGAAATTTCCTCTCATTCCTAGTTTGGTGAGTGTTTCTACCATTTAGAGGTGTTGGGTGTTTTCAGATGCTTTCCTATGTCTATTAAGATTCAAATGATTGTGGGGGTTTTTTCTATTTGTCTGTTTTACTGTCTATATTCCATCTTGTTTTACATTTCTTATTTGATGTTTCTTTAAAACTGTTATGAGGAAGAGGGGAGACATGCAATCTTTTGTATTTCTGGGTAAGGAATGGGTATTGAATTTAGTTCTCAATTCCTGTCTCAGCATAACAGGAAGAAAAAAAAGAATCACTGTAGCTTCCAGGATGAATAGACTGCCTAAGGTTTTTATTTTAATCCCTGGAGTTGTCCTAGCCAGTTCAGAGAGTAAGAGAAGCTGCAGTCAGTAGCCACAATGCTGTAGCCCTGAATAGCGTTTAGCAAAGATTGACTAGATACTAAAGAGTCGTCACTTTAAAAATATGTATGTATTGATTTTATTTACTTTATTGATTTCAGGGAAGAAGGGAGAGGGAGAGAGAGATGGAAACATCAGTAATGAGAGAGAATCACCAATGGGCTGCCTCTTGCACGCCCCACACTGGGGATCGAGCCCACAACCTGGGCGCGTGCCCTGATGACAAATTGAACCATGACCTCCTGGTTCACAGGTCGATGCTTAACCATTGAGTCATTCTGGACAGGCAAGAGCTGTCACTTCTTACAACCCACAGCGCACCGTCGGACACGTACAGCAAGGACGTCCTCCCTCGTGTCCACCTCTCTGTCCCCTGGTCTCAGGCCACTTGCCTCCTGGTGTGAGGACTGCATTTCCCAATGGGCTCTACCGAGTCAGGACTTAACTGTTGGGGGAAATGATGGTTTTCTCCTTAATAGAGAATATTTTACAGCACAGTAAAGTAGAAAGAAGGAAAAAGAGACACAACTATAAACTTGATTTGTAGTCTTTCTCTTCCTAGAATGTTCTCTGGTACGTTGTCTTCATGACATTGAGATCAGACTGTATATACAGTTTTATGACCTGCTTTCCCCCTGGTTAACATTATAAAGTAAACACTTCCCATGTTATAACGCGTTCGGGGTAAACACCAGCTTTAATGACTCGGCCTCCTAGAATGTGGTTAACGGTCACCCTGTTGGGGGTCAGGCAGCTGGTCTGCCATTTTGCTTTTCACGAAAATACTGCTGCTGACAGCCTTCTTTTAGGGGCTGGAGATGCAAGATGATTTGCATCAATGTTTATATTTAAAAGCCATGTGGCTCACGTACTCTCTGCAGACGAGGAATCGGGGGACACCTAGTGACTGGTTGCTCACTGGCCTCGCCTGTCATCTTGAAGTTAACCAGACAAATCCCCTTACAGACACAGCATCACCACAGAAATGGACCGTAATAACAGTATTTCCAAGCCTGGGATAATGGCCCACGTTAACGGTGCGTGGCTGGTTTCATCAGCAGGAAACCCGCTGTGTGAGTCATTCCCAAGGAAGGCCTTCCCCGTCCTCGTTGGCTTGGGGAGCCGGAGCACAAAGGCTCCGCTGTCCCCATAGCCGCAGCCCCAAGGCCAAGTGAAGACCAGGCCTGGTGACCCAGAAGGCATTTGGAGCTTTCTCTGGTCATAGAAGGAAAAGAAAGGGAAATTTGTCCAAATTAGATAAGTCTTTCCTTGCTGGTTCAAATTAAGTAAATAAAAACCTAAATCCTTTGTAAGGATTGCTTTAGGTTTTATTGTCTTGCATTCTCGTAGAAGGGGCCTGGGCCCTTTAAGGACTGAACACCGTGAGAGGGAATGATGATGATCACTTTCTTCCAGGTCCCGTATTTAATGCCTCCGTGTATTCAGACACGCCCTCAGTCATCCGGGGAGATCTGGTCAAACTGTTCTGTATCGTCACCGTCGAGGGAGCAGCCCTGGACCCAGGTACTTCTCCCACCCCCTTCCCCAGTGGCCCTTTGTGAATGACTCCTGCACCATCCCCACTACGTTGCACAGACGTGGACATCAAGGATTGGGTTGTCTGCTTATCCCCAAACAGCTCAACTCAGGTCTCAGTAGGTGTTTAATAAATATTTGTTGAATGGATGCATCTGTCAGATGAATTGAAAACACATATTTTTTAATATGTTTTATTCATTTATTTATTTATTTATTTACTTATTTATTATAGAGAGAGAAGAAAGGAAAGGGATAGAGAGAAACACAGATGAGAGAGAACATAGATCATCAATCGGCTGCCTTCTACACACCCCCTACTAGGGAATCGAGCCCCCAACCTGGGCATATGCCCTCACTGGGAATGGAACCAGCAACCTCTTGGTTCTTGGGTCGATGCTCAACCACTGAGCCATACCAGCTGGGCCCCATGCAGGGGTTTAGTCTGAGTTGTTCAGGCAATTAGTGGGCCATTTACAGGGCTGATTGAAGCTGGGGTGAAACCCACTGGCAGAGGGAAGGCCTCACCTTTGTCTTTCATTCTCTTACTCACGCCGATGTCTATCCAGCTCCTTCTGTGCACAGGTGCCCTTTGGGACGTTGGGAGTAGAGGAGGGAACAGAACATTTAAAGTCTGCCCTCGGTGCTGGCAGGCAAGTTCAGGAGGCAGACCAGAAAGACATCACCATGTAGCATCAGATAGCGATCGATGCTTGGAAGGAGTGCAGAAAAGAGCCCATGAGGAGCAGGTGACCAGGAGGAGCTCGTGTAGATCCAGTCCTTAGAAAAATCGTTGTAAATGTTTGGTTGTTTTTTTTGACGAAAATCCCTAGCTGTGCCGATAGAACACCAAAGAGTTGTGGCCATTCGTCTTACATCCTTTCTTTGTGGCCCTCTTCACGACAGCAGGTGTCCCTTAATCACTTTTTTTTTAAGCTTTGCACTATAGCAGTGGATCCCAACCTTTTTTTAAAAAAATATATATATATATTTCTTTATTGATTTCGGAGAGGAAGGAAGAAAGAGAGAAAGAGATAGAAATATCAGTGATGAGAGAGAATCATTGATTGGCTGCCTCCTGCACGCCCCCTGCTGGGAATCGAACCTGGGACCCTTCAGGCTGCGGGCTAATTCTCTGTCCGCTGAGCCACGCCGGCCGGGGCCCTTTCTCCTGTTTTAGGAGGGCATTAAGTGCCAGCGCACTAGGGCTCCTGGTGGGTGCTGTGTTCACATTCTGGGAGCATGACCACTTGGGCCGAACTCTCCTTTCTCTGACGCCCACAGTAGCGTTTGAGCCCTCATTTTGCGGCACACTTACAGTCCGGCAGCGTTGCTCTCTGGGACCGTTAAACAGTTCGGTTTTCCCAGCTTGACATTTTTTCCTCTGGTTCTGAGTTTAAGCACTCCTGGGTGGCGGGGAACATACTGAAACCGTCCACAGGGAACCGTAACGGGGAAACTGTTGACACCTCTAAATTCTTCACGGTCCACTGGGTGGACCTTTCGTCCCTTACGACGCTCGTGTCCTCCCAACAGGTCAAGGGGCCTTGCTTTCCCTGGGGACGGCGTGTGCTGTTACCACGTGCCGGCTCTACGCCCCGTGTTCTCTGTCGGAGGCAGTTTGGGGTCTGACTCCTCCTCCTGTGCTCAGGCGGCAGCGACAGGGTCACACGGGGCACCCCGGGCCGGCCTCCCCGCACTGCCTCCCCCCACCCCCCCGGGATTTGGTCCCGCCACGGGGGGCGGAGAGTGACGGCACCTCCATCGCAGGGCTGGCGTGAGGATTCGGCGAGGAGCGGGGAGCGCGGTGCCGGCCCGTCGTCAGTGCCAGACCGTTCGTGCCCGCAGCGCTGACCCCGGGGTTTGTCGGCTTGTGGTTTGTAGATGACATGGCCTTCGACGTGTCGTGGTTCGTGGTGCACTCCTTCGGCCTGGACAAGGCTCCCGTGCTCCTGTCCTCCCTGGACCGCAAGGGGATTGTGAGCACGGCCCGCCGCGACTGGAAGAGCGACCTGAGCCTGGAGCGCGTGGGCGCGCTGGAGTTCCTGCTGCAGGTGCACGGCGCCGAGGACCAGGACTTCGGCAACTACTACTGCTCCGTGGCGCCCTGGGTGAGGTCGCCCACGGGCTCCTGGCAGAGGGAGGCGGAGGTCTCCGCCAAGCCCGTCTTCGTCACCGTGAAGATGGACGGTAAGGGCGCGCGCAGGGGCCGGCTTCCCTCCGCTGGGCCGCGGCGGACAGGCGCCGGGCTCCCCCCGGTTTGAGAAACGTGGAGAACACGGCCCGGGGTCCCCCAGAAAGAGCAGGCAGCCCGTGCTGTTTGCCCAGCTTCGGTATCATATGCCGGGGGCAGCGTGGAGAAATGATCTTTTAAAAAAACTTATTTTATTGATTTTTTTTTTACAGAGAGGGGAGAGGGATAGAAAGTCAGAAACATCGATCAGCTGCCTCTTGCACACCTCCTACCGGGGATGTGCCTGCAGCCAAGGAACATGCCCTTGACCGGAATCGAACCTGAGACCTTTCAGTCCGCAGGCCGACGCTCTATCCAAAAAGCAAATTGACATTCAAAGGCATCGAGTGCAATCGTTTTTGTTTTCTTTTCCCCCACGGCACCAGATGGGCAGATGGGTGGGGAGCCGTTTGCTTACAGCCGTTTGCTCTATCCACTGAGCCAAACCGGTTTCAGCCGGAGAAATGATTTTTAAGACTTCCCGGGAAGATTTTCGATGCTTCCTGTAAATTCCATGCAAGCTCACCTTGCCCAGCTGAGAGCGAGTCGAGAGAGCCGGGTCAGGTCTCCGGGGAGATGCTGGGCGTGGCCTCCTGCTACTCCGCCCTCCTTGATTTCGGTTCTTGGGAAAGGGAGGCTCCTCCGGGTGTTACTAGCTTGGCGGGGTTCCTCATGGGACCCCCAAGATGGGAGGAGGAGCGCCCGGCCTCTTTGGTCCACACTGACCACCAGGGTCAGCCGAACGAGGAGGGCAGAGGGCCCCCTCCCACGCTGTCCCCGAGCATCCCGGAGTCGGAGACGGTGGTTCCTTAGCTAACGAGAACCGTCTCTGCGAAAACGTTTCGGGGCGAACGCTGATTGAAAGAAGTCCCTTTGAGAGAGTTCCAGTCCAGGGGCCTCTGAGCATTCGCAGACTCGAGTCTGTTGCCCTGGTGATGGTGTCAGTTTTGGGGGAGACTGGCATTGGACCCCCAGCTCTTCCGCAGATGATGTAGCCCTTCCGGGTGTTTATCCCCTCTCTTGTCGAACGGGATAGCCACCTTTCCTGGGGCGGCTGGGAAAGTGCAGCCACAGGAAATGTCAGGCACCTCCCACATTGCCAGCATCCCCCCCAAGGCGGGCTGGTGCTTCCCTGGGGCAGGGGGGGAGAGTTCGGGAGGGGGAGGGCCTAAACAGTGTGCATTCCTAACACTTGCACCGTATTTGCATCTTAGAAATTCGTTCCTTGAAATGGCAAAAAAAAAAAAGGAAGCCCAGACTTACCAAACAGGTGCGGGAGGGACTCTTGACTTTGCTGGTTAATTTACTACAGTGTCACCCAAAATAGCTCCCCGAGTGCACTCGAGTCCTTTGACGCGTAGAATTGATTTACGTACAGTTTTTTTTAAGGAGGCATCTGCTGCGGAGGGTGCGGTGCCCTTATCCTGACTTTTAAAAACCCGTCTCCTGCCAAAACCCCAAAAAGCAAATTGACATTCAGAGGCATCGAGCGCAATCGTTTTTTCTGTTTTCTTTCCCCCTCGGCACCAGGCAGGGAGCTGTTCGCTCACAGATGGGGCTGAGCTGCCCCTGTCGGCAGTGCCGGGCCGGGGGCTGCAGACAGGGCCGGAGGGGAGCCGATCGCCCCAGAGGGGACAGGAGGTGGTGGTCGGCTCTGCGGCCACCACCCCGGCACCACTAACCAGCTTCCCTCCGCTCCGCCCCGCCAGTGCTCAACGCCTTCAAGTACCCGCTGCTGATCGGCGTCGGCCTGTCCACCGTCGTGGGGCTCCTGTCCTGCCTCATCGGGTACTGCAGCTCCCACTGGTGCTGCAAGAAGGAGGTCCAGGAGACGCGGCGGGAGCGCCGCCGCCTCATGTCCATGGAGATGGACTAACGGGGCAGCGACCCCGGGACGGACGGTCTCGGAGCGACGGGGGCAGGAAGAGGACGGCGATGCTCTGACGTGAAGTGTGTCCCACGACCGCCCGGTCCTCACTCGTCTCAGGTGGGACCTGGCGCGCTCCCCTCCGCACGTGGAGCTCGAGCTCGGACACATTCACCGGCACCGGCTCCTCTTCCCGCGGCCTCTCTGAGCACGGCCGCGCGTGCGTCCCCTCCCCCCCCCCGACGGCGGCTTTTTCCCGGCTACCCTCGGTCTGATTTTTTTCTCCTACTGGTTTATAGATCTCCCGGCTCTGTGTGTGTGTTGATAGCTTTTGTCCCAAGGGGTCGCGGTGAGGAGGATGGCGGGGGGGATGGCATTCGGAGTGCTTTGTCCTTGGGTGAGAGCCGGCCGGCTTCGGGGCGGGAGGCGGGTGTTAGGAGGAGGGTGGCCCTCCACGCCGGCCCAGGGACACCGCAGACCTGTGCCGAGGGCGAAGGTGCGGCATTGACCCCCCCCCGCCCAGCCCCTGTGTGCAGGGGGTTAGACCACATTGGAGATCTGAACTTGCGGTATGCAGCTTCGCATCGAGCCCAGGGGCGTATTTTGGTTTTTTGCCCTCTCTGCCCCCTTCCCGTTTCTTTGCTCTTTTTGCTTTCTGTGAGCGTGCTGAGCATGGCAGCCCTGGAACCTAGGATCTGGCTCTCCACCAAGCACCTTATCACGCCACCTTAGCCTTAAGAATGAAGATGAAGAACAATTCTCAGCCACCTCGGACCAGGGCAGGAAGAAGGTCTGCAAAGGAAGAGGAGGCTGGGGACAAGGGAAGGGACAGACGCTGCGATCGTGCGGAGGACACTGGGGGGCCCCCGGGGAGATCCTGAGAGTTAGGTTTCTGCAGCTCATGCCGGGAGAGGCGGGGTGTGTCGGGCGGAAGAAGCCACCTCCAGTCCCCAGTCCTGTCCTTTGCAGGAGGCAAAGGCCTTGGACATCCAGGGACGTAGAGGGGGACCCAACAGGTGCCCCCTACCCCCGTCCTTCCAAGGCTGCTTGGTCTCCTTAACGTGAAGGACACTTGCTGCTTGGAGCTTGGCTGACTTCATGGGATCAGAAATTGCCTGGAAGCACCGAGTGTTTTCTCTGGCCTTGTCAGCCCTCGCAGGTCTGTGTGATCCCCTGCGAGGGCTGGGGCGAGACGCCTCTGTGGGACGCTCGCTTTCCTGTCAGGAGCATGAAGGAAACCCAGCAACGTATTGCCCTGAGCACAGCCTGCGACGGAGGTCTGAGAGCAGTCTCTGTGGCCGGGCTGTCCGTACCAGGAACAGGACAACGGACCAAAAAGAGACCTTCCGCTCCCCGGGGGGTCTGGCCCCGGCACGGGGCCCCGAGGCTTGGCGGTGGTGCTCGCCCTGCCCTGCACTCCTCCGGGCTGCCGCGTGGCTCTGCAGGAGCTGACACTCCTCTGTCTTCCGAAGGGGAAAAGGGACACGTTGGTTCTGAGCAATAAAGTAATACGAAACGATGGCCATTCATGTACGGCTCTTTGTCACAATGGGCCGGACGAGCCCCGCCCCTCCCGGCTCACAGTCTTCCCTCCACGTCCCTCACTCGGCTGCCCCCCACCCCTGTGCACTCCCCTGCCAGCCCCCGGAGGCAGATCCCCACCCCTGTCTGCCCATGCGGGGCCCCTCGGGGGGTAGACACGGGATCCTGCGCTGATGGTGGCAGCACAGGTGACTTCCAGGCACAGATGGAATCGGGGAAGACGGGCCGCGGAGCATGAGTGACCGGAGGAAGAGGACGAGGCCTCCATAGCGCTAGAGTTGGGTATTTTCTTAAAAAATGTTTAAGTCTATTTTTGTTGATTTCGGAGAGGAAGGAAGAGGGAGAGAGAGATAGAAACATCAATGATGAGAGAGAATCATTGATCAGATGCCTCCTGCACACCCCCCCACGGGATCGAGCCCACAACCTGGACGTGGGCCCTGAAAGGGAATTGAACCATGACCTCTCGGTTCAGAGGTCGACACTCAACCACTGAGTCCTGCCGGCTGGGCAAGAGTTGGGTATGCTCTGCTTGTCACCTCCTGATTGCTGTTTCCGAGGAGGCGGGTCACGGGAGAGGTCAGAGAGAGAACACAGAAACGGTGTTGCACTGGGAGCGCCAGCGCCCTGGAGCCTGGCAGAGCTCACACCCCCTAGAAGAGTCCGGATTGTTGTAGCGGAAGCCCTTCTTGGTAGGAGGAAAGGGGACTTAGCCTGGGGCGTGACCAGGCGGCCCCAGGTGTGTGTGACCCGGGAAAGGGCCACACCAGACACTTGGTGGTAGGAAAGGTGACAGGTGCTCACACTATCCTTGTCCTTTCAAAGTGCGGTTGTAGTTCAAGGCTTTGACCTCAGCCCCACCCTCTGCCCCGGGGGCGGGTGCAAAGGCGGAAATCCCAGGGTGTTTAGCGAGGACCCCGTTCCTCCCAGGGACACGCATCTGCTGGAAGCGCATGTGAGATGCGTTCTTGCTGCTCCCTGGCAGTGGGGGTTCCTGTCGGGAGCACGGGGCATGCGGAGGGAAGGACCGGCCACAATGCCCACGGACAACGTTGCACTTCTGAACGACGACAACAAGAAAACTTTATCAAATGTTTGGGTTTTTCCCCCCTAATCATGAAAGTCTCCCCAGAAAGCGCCTAAGCTATGTTCAGATAGGAGCCTCAAAATTAAATCAATTGTTTACTTTGTAATGTTTACATAACACTTTACACTTTTTTTAAAGAAAAAAAAATGCAAGCTCTGACTTTTTAACAACTTTTCCGATTTTTCGTGGGACGGTGGAACTCTGACTCACCAGCTGGAGCTCAGTCTTCATTTAGAAATTGTATTTATTTGTGTCTTTCCTCCCCCCCACCCCCCATCCACTCGGCTTTCCCCCGGATGCTGGGGAGGGAGGCCGCTCCTACCCAGACTCCTCTGCTTCCCTGGTGGCTCTGGCTTGCTTTGCAGACTCCCTGCAGCCACGATTTCGTCACGGGCACCTACGAGCCAAAGACTGGGTCTTTGTGGCAGGAATCATAAGCAATACTACACAACTTGCTACTTTCTGAAAACTTTTTTTTTTTTTTTAATTTAGCTTGACCAATAACCACGGAGGAAGAAGGGAACTGGGATTTGGGTACGTTCTCTTCCACTGCCTGACCAAATTCTCAGTGACACACATTGGGTGCAAATCACTAGGAGAAAAAAGTTGACTTTCTTTGGTAGCGTGGCACATGGGATCTGCCAGATCTCACGTAGACCAGCAAAGGATCTTGTGTATTTTTGTCCATTTCCAATGTTATATGAACTGATTGTATTGTTTTATACTGTGACCACCAATATTATGCAATGCACCATTTGTTTTTTTATTTCATTAAAGGAAGTTTAATTTAAATGGCAGTCGTGTGAGGAACGTGATGTTGGCCTCTGCTGTCCTTCTATCTCTTCTGCGGGAGGGGTTATAGCTGAATTCCGGTTGCAACTCAAGCACTTTCTAAGCTCTGAACCCCTAGGTCAGCATCGCAGAGTTTCACTACCGGTAAGACAAGAGCCGGCCGGTGTGGTTCAGCGGTTGACATCGACCCAGGAACCAAGAGGTCGCCAGTTCAGTTCCTGGTCAGGGCACATGCCCAGGTCGAGGGCTCGATCCCCAGTCGGGGTGTGCAGGAGGCAGCCAGTCGATGATGTTCCTCTCTCGTTGGTGTTTCTATCCCTCTCTCCCTGTCCCTTCCTCTCTCTAAAACCATCTATAAAAACACATTTAGAAAAATAAAAGAAGAAACGGATTTCATAGGATCCATATTGAAATTCCCACTGAGCGGAAAGGGGAGGCCAGACCCAGCGCAGGGTCTTTCTGGCCTTTGGGTGATGCTCCCGCCCTCCTAGGCCTCCTGACTGGAAAGAGAAGTCGTTGTTGTTCCTCTCTGCGGGTCAGGAAACCAGCGCCGAAGTCCTGTGACCATGCCGTGCCTGGAGCAGAGCGGCCTTCTGACTCATCCCGCAGTCCGGAACCCGGCCAGGCCAGGTGCTGGCCCCGTAACGTAAAAACACGCTATTCCCCCGGCCGCTGGCTTCTGGGACCTGAACAGCAGGGAGCACGGGAGCCCCGACTTCCTGCTGGGCCGTGGAGCAGCCTCGGCCTTGGCTGGCCTCGCCATGGCCTTCACTGTGGGCCTCGTGTGTGCTCCGGGCGGGAACCAGCTCATGTTTTGAGGTCTGTGTCCTTGTTCCCTTGCCCAGGAATCAGCTCCGTTCCAGGCCTGATGAGGTCCTGGCCGTTTATAAATGCAGTTAACGCCCTGATAAGAGCCCGTTCGAGGCCTCAGTTTCTCCCTCTGTTCTTTGAGGGAGTTGACGATGCCTTCCTGTGGCGTCACTGCTTGGTATTCCATACATGTAGGCAAGAACTCTGCCCGTACCTTTGGCAAGTTCCACGCCTGGATGTAGCCGTGACTCTGACCTGAACTGTAAGCTCAGGTAGGGGAAGGAGCAAAATCATGACCAGCTTCCTGTGGACACAGATGCTGCCTTCTCTGGAAGTCATGAATGGCCAACGGCAAGTTGTAATAGAAAACACTGAATCAGCCGGAACCGGTTTGGCTCAGTGGATAGAGTGTTGGCCTGAGGACTGAAAGGCCCCAGGTTCAATTCCGGTCAAGGGCATGTACCTTGGCTGTGGGCACATCCCCAGTAGGGGGTGTGCAGGAGGCAGCTGATCGATGTTTCTCTTTCATCGATGTTTCTGACTTTCTATCCCTCTCCCTTCCGCTCTGTGAAAAAATCAATAAAATAAAAATATATTTTTTAAAAAAACACACTGAATCAAAGTAAGAAGCAGCCTTAGAATGCAGCCATTTCCCAGCCATCCGATCCTGCCTAGGTTAGTTGATTTTCCCCTGCCTCAGTCTTCTCATCTGCAAAATGGGATTAGCATAGTTATTCTATAAAACTATGTGTCCATGGTCCCTTCTTAACTATTTCTTGGGCCTGAGTTCTTAGGGGAGGGCACAAAAGGTGTAATTTCTATGATTCTGTGGAATTAATATTTAAGTATATCACATCTAAAAAAAAAAAAAACCAAACCAAAACATCTCTTTTCATTAATCTTCCAGGACCTGGAATAAGATTTTTTTCCTTTAATCCATTCCTGGGTTGCTTTGTCCTGAACTGCCCACCGCCCCACCCCCATCTTAAGCGAGAACTACATTTTACATTCCTTTCAAATGATACAATTGCAAGGCACTGATTCCCAAGGTAGTAGAATAACTCTGGCTCTATTTTTTCTTTCTCCTTTTTTTTCTTGACAACAGAAAGCTTCTTTTTTCCCTCCAGAAAGGAAATGACATCATCCTGTGAATGTTAAATTCTGGCAGAAATGGAGCCACTAAAATGGAAACAAAAAAGGGGGTGGGGGCGGGCAATCGCCAGGAATGAGAAGTTGCATAGCTTTTACTTGGGTGTATGTATTTTGGGAATAAAGGCTTCTCTGTATTATTGGCAACGGTTATCTCTGTGGTCAGTGCTGATTTCAAAAATAATTCTCTTTTCCGTGTACTTGGCAGCTTGCCTGCATCAATGGCTCCCTTTTTTAAAAAAAATACATATTTTATTGATTTTTTTACAGAGAGGAAGGGAGAGGGATAGAAAGCTAGAAACATCGATCAGCTGCCTCCTGCAAACCCCCAACTGGGCATGTGCCCGCAACCAAGGTACATGCCCTTGCCCAGAATCGAACCTGGGACCCTTCAGTCCGCAGGCCAACGCTCTATCCACTGAGCCATACCAGTTTTGGCAATGGCTCTTGTTCTTTATTGCTCCTTCTGCAGTTCCCTTAACCCATCTCTTGCCTTTGCACATGGCTGTGTCACTTGCTTTGATCTGTAAGATGTTAGCAGTCCTGATGCAAGCAGAAGCTTTAAAAAGTACTGATGTATTTCCTCTCATTCTTTCGGAATCCCTGACACCATGAAAACATGCCCAGGTCCGCTCTTAGAGGGATCGGGGGAGAGGGGGTCCAAGCTAAGGTCATCCTAGACCCGTGGTCGGTAAACTGCGGCTCGCGAGCCACATGTGGCTCTTTGCCCCCTTGAGTGTGGCTCTTCCACAAAATACCACAGCCTGGGCAAGTCTGTTTTGAAGAAGTGGCGTTAAAAGAAGTTGAAGTTTAAAAAATTTGGCTCTCCAAAGAAATTTCAGTCGTTGTACTGTTGATATTTGGCTCTGTTGACTTAATGAGTTTGCCGACCACTGTCAGAGACCATCAAGCTCTTGCTAGCAGATGCAATGGCTTTTGAACAAAATTGAGCAAAACACAACATGGAATTCAGCTTAACAGAAAAATCTAACCAACCCATGCTCCTGTAAAAAACAAATAAACAAACAAACCCACACACCCCCAAACCAAAACAAAACAGAAAGCTCGACCGTCTCAAGAGTTCCCCTTTTCTTTTCTTTTTAAAATATATTTTATTGATTTTTTTTTTTTTTTTACAGAGAGGAAGAGAGAAGGATAGAAAGTCAGAAATATTGATGCGAGAGAAACATTGATCAGCTGCCTCTTGCACACCCCCTACTGGGGATGTACCATAGCCACAGTACATGCCCTTGACCGGAATCAAACCTGGGACCTTTCAGTCCGAAGGCCAATGCTCTATTCACTGAGCCAAACTGGTTTCGGCAAGAGTTCCCTTTTCTACGGGGTAAAAGCCAAACTCTTAGGCCTGGCAAGCATGGCTCACTAAGATCTACCCAGGCTACC